>JACEEZ010000831.1:77500-100000 GCA_016584305.1 Chionoecetes opilio | reverse complement strand
CGGCAGCTGGTTCGCCGCTGCCTACATCCCGGACTGGAACGAACAGATGCAGCAGGAGGTGAGAGAGAGAGAGAGAGAGAGAGAGAGAGAGAGAGAGAGAGAGAGAGAGAGAGAGAGAGAGAGAGAGAGAGAGAGAGAGAGAGACAGAGAGAGAGAGAATCAATTATAATTATTTACCCTATATTACTTGCCCTATAACATAAGAACATAATAAAATAAGGAAACTACAAGAGGCCACGAGACCTACACGAGGTAGTTCTGTTACTTAACACTACCTACATCCACCTCTCTTCCCCATCCATGAATTTATCCAGACTCCTTTTAAAGACCCCAATAGACTCCGCATTGACCACCTGACGACTGAGTCCATGCCAATCATTCACCACCCTATTTGTGAACCAGTTTCTCCCTATTTCTTTTTTAAATCCACGCTTTTCCAGCTTGAATCCGTTACTTCTTGTTCTACCCTGGTTACTGCCCTGGCATAGTATCATGAAGTAAAATAACTCTTATGTGTCCTGACGGTAAGGGTTGTGTTTCAGGGCATCATTCACAAGTGCCGTTACAGTCTGGGATCCATCGCCATGTGGAGCCAGAAGAGCCGCGTGCAGACCCTTCACATCGGTGCCCGGCAATCTGTTCACACCCACGAGAACCTTTCCTACTACAGGTGGGTGGCGGCCGAGGTCATTCTGGGTGTGGCTGAGGTCATTCTGGGTGTGGTTTAGGTCATTTTGGGTGTGGCCGAGGTCATTCTGGGTGTGGCTGAGGTCATTCTGGGTGTGGCCGAGGTCATTCTGGCTGTGGCTGAGGTCATTCTGGGTGTGGCTTAGGTCATTCTGGGTGTGGCCGAGGTCATTCTGGGTGTGGCTGAGGTCATTCTGGCTGTACCTTGAGACTATAGTTAACCCCTTCACGCCCAGATCTTTCCTTGGCTATAATAAATTGTCTTGTCGAGCCATAAAATTACGAAAAGTCACTGAAAATACCAAATTAGTTAGTGGACAAGGACACTAAACAGGCCATAGCTATAAAACATTGCTTATAGTCACTACAAATCGTCTAATGGTACCCAAATTACAATGGAAATCACGCTCTGGGTCTCAAGGGGTTAACAGCAGCTTCCCCTTGCAGATTTTACGTTCCCTCTGCACACCTGGTTCCTGCAAGTCAACGTCTCCAACTGCCACATGTTGGAGCGTGTTTTCAACCCCAGCACCGAGGGGGCAGCGGGGCAGAGGTGGTGTGTGATGTCCCTGTACCTGGAGGCGCGCTCCTTGCCCCTCTACAACCCCAGTGCAGGGGTGTCCAACCTCACCCAGGGCGGCGGTCATGTGTTTGTAGAGAAGAGGCCGTTTACTGATGCTTACTACTATCTCTTGGTGGATACGGAGGGAGAAACCAGCCTGGATATTACTATACTAACTAAGGGTAAGCTACTATACTACTATACTACTACTATGTACTACTATACTACCACTATACTACTACTATACTAACTACCGTAGATAACACTATAGTCGCCAGTCACTTGCCACTGCACTAATGTCGCCAGGTTTCTCGCCAGGTTTCTCCCTATGTCGCCAGGTTGCCACTGCACTAATGTCGCCAAATATATTACGAATTATAGCCTCACTACTGCTGTGTATGTGCCACTGAAGATGATACACAGTAGTTTATATCATGACTGTATAATCTACTCTGTTTCAGCGTTGTTTTATGCTTTTTATCTGCACGTATATTCGGTTTGAAATTCCACTACTCGTTTTTTTTCGGGCGACGACGACGACGGGAGAACACTCAGAACATAAACACTAACTGGCGACCTTATTGTTGGTGGCCACTCTGTAGATATTTTTGTCATTTGTTCATTTATAGCCCTAATATGACACAGATGAAGACACAAAATGACACAGACTCTCCAGATAGCCCCTTCTAACTGTCCTGAAATCATGGATGTAGAAATGTAAGTATTAACGCCACCACACGTCTGTACATCGAAAAAAACGTTGTCCTGGCGACTTTAGTGTTATGTACAGTATACTACTACTATATACTACTACTAACTAAGGGTAATGGGTCTTAGTTTTAGGTCTTTCTAATGGTCTTTCTAATGGTCTTTCTATTTAACATCAGATTTTCTAAGGGTAGACACAAAATAAGGGTAAGCTGCTATGGGTCTTGATTTTAGCCTTAGATTTAATTAACCTGATCTTATCTTATTAGCTTGACCCTTAGAGACCATTATTATTAAAGACCAGCCTGGATATTACCATTCAAACTAAGGGTCAGCTAATAAAAGAACATAAGAAAATAAGGAAGCTACAAGAGGTCGGGTTACCTACACGTGGTAGTTCTCGTTACTTAACACTACCTACATCCACCTTTCATCCCCATCCATAACACTGTCCAGCCTCCTTTTAAAGCTCCCTATTGACTCCGCACTAACTACCCCACGACTGAGTCCATTCCAATCATTGACCACCCTATAATCTGGTACCTGGAACTGTCGCCGATCGGAATTCTCGCCGCCGTCGTCGAGTGTTCCTTGATATTACAGGACCCAATATATACATTTAATCAAGTGTTACCCGCGTTTCTGCATTCAGGGATGAAATACTATCGTTAGTTTGATCAGTTAGGTTAGATTAGGTGCCATTGTCCAGGTTAGGTTAAAATATCCACGTCGACGAGAGTTCTAAGTTGGTGTTTCGGCGAGAATTCCCATCGACGACAGTTCCGTAAACCTGTAATCTACTTCCCCGGAGTGTGGCAATTCGTTCTGATTCCTTTTTAATGCTGCCAGATTCTCCCAACTATCCCTATCCATTGCCTCAACCTCTTCAATGCTGCCAGAATCACTCCAACACACTGCCTCCTACCTCCCCAGAGTGTGGCAATTCGTTCTAATTCCTTATTAATGCTGCCAGATCCTCTCCTAACTATCTATCCATTGCCTCAACCTCTTCAATGCTGCCAGAATCACTCCAACACACTGCCTCCTACCTCCCCAGAGTGTGGCAATTCGTTCTAATTCCTTATTAATGCTGCCAGATCCTCTCCCAACTATCTCTATCCATTGCCTCAACCTCTTCAAAGCTGCCAGAATCACTCCAACACACTGCCTCCTACCTCCCCAGAGTGTGGCAATTCGTTCTAATTCCTTATTAATGCTGCCAGATCCTCTCCCAACTATCTCTATCCATTGCCTCAACCTCTTCAATGCTGCCAGAATCACTCCAACACACTACCTCCTACTTCCCAGAATGTGGCAATTCGTTCCACAAAGGAAAACCTCACATCCGAGAAGTCAAATCGTCCGAATTTGTGGAAACGTCGTCTCAGCAAGAAGTAGAATTAATCAGAACTTCCGCGCCTATAAACATCACCGTCTCCGTCAGTGCCAAGGAAGCCACTGTGACCCCCTCTGTAACAGCCTCTAAAGTGATAGACTGGGAGGAGGTGTGGCCCAACATCAGTAGTTCCCAGCTGGTGGTGTCGGGTGTTGGTGGTGACCCGAGCCGCCAAGGGAGAGGTCGGGAGCAAGACGACCATCAGTGTTTTACCGTCCTGCCTTTGACGCGTATCAAACACGCCAGCGACTTTACCGACACCTTTCTGATACAGGTGAGGGGAGGTGCAGTCAGTTCGTACACCAGTTGTTTCGTACACCAGTAGATTCGTACGCCAAAAAGTTGTTTCGTAGTCTATATGAAAGCATAGTCGTTTCGTACACTCAGCTCAGAGTTGAACTTGACTACTCGAGTTACGAAACGACACCAGGTATGTACGAAAAAACTCTAAATCAGTGTACGTAACAGCTAATAAAACCTGGGTACGAAACAACTTGTGTACGAAACTCCCTGTAACCGCTGAGGGGAAGGGAGGTGTGAAGGTTAACTGTTACTGATATTTAATGCCAGGAGAAGGCAATATGTACTATGCTTCTTCTAAATATCATCTGTATTTTATCATAGTTAACCACATTATCAGGTAAACAGAGGCATCATTTTAAGCATGAGACCTTAAGATAGAATGGATATATGCCAAGAGAAGGGAATACTACAGTTCTTCTAAATTTCAGCTGTATTTTATCATAGTTAACCACATTATCAGGTAAACAGAGGCATCATTTTAAGCATGAGACCTTAAGATAGAATGGATATATGCCAAGAGAAGGGAATACTACAGTTCTTCTAAATTTCAGCTGTATTTTATCATAGTTAACCATATTATCAGGTAAACAGAGGCATCATTTTAAGCAGGAGACCTTAAGATAGAATGGAATTATTGCCTCGTTGAAAATAATAGACTATAGCTGTGCCGTTATTGTTGTTGCAGGGCCCTGAATGGTACAGCACCTGGCTGCCGGTACAGAGGGAGCGGCCAGTGTTCACCCACCTCAGCCTCCTGCCCTTCACAGACCTTGGCGGCACACTCAACATCAACATTCTCATGGACGAACTGCTCATGGTAGGTGCATTTATATTACCTAAATTGTAAACTTTGTATCCATATATAACTTTTTATTTTTTTTTATTTATTATTATTTTTTTTTTTACTGTATGCCTTCGGGTGAAAGTATAATGATCATGATTATTTCCCCCCGGTATGCTAAGCCCTAGTTTAAACTTTGTATCCATATCAAACTATTTTTAAAATTATTATTATTACTATTATTATTATTTTTATATTGTATGCCTGCGGGTGAAAGTAAAATTATTATTATTATTATTAGTAGTAGTATTATTATTATTATTATCATTATTATCATTATTATTATGCCCTCAGAACTATTACTTATCATTATTAATATTTGACTATATGCCTTCGGGTAAAAGAAGAAGTATCATTATTATTACGTATTATTATTATTATCATTATTACGCCGCCCGCAGAACGCCACACAGCAGTTGATCAGCGTGGTGGGGTGTGTGAGGAAGGGCCGCCCCCCACACACCACCAACACCGCCACCCTGGTGTGTGACTCCCCGCACACCACTCTCAACATCACCTCACACTCCCACACCACCCTCCAGGACCTCATACTTGTGCCCTTCCCCGAGCCAGACGTGTGGTTCCTCGCCCTCCAACTCGTCTGTTACTCGAGGGGGTCAGTGTTCCTTCCTCCCCAGGGTGTTAAAGAAGGGGTCAGTGGTGGTAATTATTTAGGTCAGGCAGGGGTCAGTAGCTCAGTTCATTTCAGTTCAGTTCAGTAGTTCAGTTCAGTTCAGTTCAGTTCAGTTCAGTAGTTTAGTTAAGTTCAGTAGTTCAGTTCACTTCAGTTCAGTAGTTCAATTCAGTTCAGTTCAGTACAGTAGTTCAGTTCAGTTCAGTTCAGTTCAGTAGTTCAGTTCAGTTCAGTACAGTAGTTCAGTTCAGTTCAGTACAGTAGTTCAGTTCAGTACAGTAGTTTAGTTCAGTTCAGTTCAGTACAGTAGTTCAGTTCAGTTCAGTACAGTAGTTTAGTTCAGTTCAGTTCAGTACAGTAGTTCAGTTCAGTTCAGTTCAGTTCAGTTCAGTAGTTCAGTTCAGTTCAGTTCAGTACAGTAGTTCAGTTCAGTTCAGTGTTCAGTTCAGTTCAGTTTAGTATAATACCCCTATGCCATGGCCTTCCCCTCAGTTCAATTTAGTTCAGTATACTCCATGGGGTCAGTAGTTCAGTTAAAGAAGGGGCCAGTGGTAGTAATTATTTAGGTCAGGCAGTGGTCAGTAGCTCAGTTCAGTTCAGTATAGTACCTCTATGCCATGCCCTTCCCCTCAGTTCAGTTCAGTACAGTTGTGGGTCGGCAGTCTGGCCTTACAGTTCAGTTCAATTCAGTACAGTTGTGGGTCGGCAGTCTGGCCTTTCAGTTCAGTTCAGTTCAGTACAGTTGTGGGTCGGCAGTCTGGCCTTTCAGTTCAGGACAGTTGTGGGTCGGCAGTCTGGCCTTTCAGTTCAGTTCAGTTCAATACAGTTGTGAGTCGGCAGTCTGGCCTTTCAGTTCAGTTCAGTTCCGTACAGTTGTGGGTCGGGCGTCAGGCCTTTTTTATGGGCACTCCCTGACGTGTTTCTTCTCGCTGTCTGAGTCTTGAGTTAGTTGTCTTCTCTTATTCTGTCTGTTAATTTCTTTCTCTTTCTTCCTCTTATTTTCTCTGGTCATCCAAAAACTGTTGATTGTTCTTTTTGCTTCTTCCACATTCCCCTCTCCAAACAAATACTCCCCCACTATAGCCTCTTCCTCCTCTAAGTAAGGTTGCTGTAGCCTCACACTTTTCTTTCTTTCATTACTGTAGGCTGGGCACCATAGCAAAATATTTAAGTCCTCCTTTTCGCCCCGGCATTTATATGTAATTAGAATCCATCTGTTTGCCAGGGTAACACTTCTATTTTCCCTCAGGCGTGAGTCTCCGTGCGTGATCGAGCAAGCCATGGTGAGCCTAGACGTGCGGACACAGCCATGCGTGTTCGCCGGGGAGAGTCCGTGTGGGCCCCATGGACTCTGCCAGGAGACTCACCGCGGCATGTTCTTCTTCACTAGCTGTGTGAGTCACCTGATGTTGACTATGACTCATGACTCTCACTTCATCTTTCTGTTTAATGCCCAGGTCTTTCCTTTGCTATATGAAATCGTCTGTAGTTTCATGATGTTCTTATGTTCCTATGTTCTTGCAGATGTGCAGTGAGGGGTGGCGTGGGTGGGGGTGTGAGACGGGGCCGGGGCGCGAGGCTGGAGTACAGTGTTGACCGGCCTGTGTCTGCTAACCCTCAGTAATGTGTTCTTCCTGCCCCCCACCCTGATGGCCCTGCGCCGCCGCCTCTACTCCCAGGCACTGCTCTATGCTGCCACCATGGTCGCCTCCGTGGTCTACCATGCCTGTGACAATGAGGTGAGTGCTAAATATGGATACTAAAACATTTTCATTATAGTCAATTTTTTGTATTATGGTCAAAATGCAGTAAGGAAGCCACGCCCCCTGCCTCCCCTCCTATTCTACGGGGCAGCTGATTGGTGCATTCCTCGTATCATCACTACCCATCACAATATCTTCACTACTTAACAGCGGCGTGACCACTGGGCAGCAATCTTCACTACAGAGGGAGTTTTGATTTTGTCACCCTCTGTAGTGAAGATTGCTCTGTCCAGTGGTCACGCCGCTGTTAAGTAGTGAAGATATTGTGATTGGTGGTGATGATACGAGGAATGCACCAATCAGCTGCCCCGTAGAATAGAAGGGGAGGCAGGGGGCGTGGCTTCCTTACTGCATTTTAACCATAATAAATAAAATAGACTGTAGTTTTCGCTCCTTATACTAACAGTGTTTTCATTTTCTTTTAAAGTAGGAGTTGGAATGAAGAAAGTAGGAGTGGAATGAAGAAGTAGGAGTGGGAATGAAGACAGTAGGAGTGGGAATGAAGAAAGTAGGAGTTGGAGTGAAGACAGTAGGAGTTGGAATGAAGACAGTAGGAGGTGGAGATTGATGGAAAGGCTGCTTGAGAGGCCAGAGGTCCGTCGGAAGCCCACGCCATTGAAAGTGTTAAAATATGCGTTCTGGCTGTTTTTCAGGGTCAAATTCACTCCTGTCATACAATATTTATAGGCCATATTTATTTATTTTTGGAAAGGCGGCGGCGCTAGTTTGCGAGGAGACTGGTAATTGCCCCGTCTGCCGCCTTGTTTTGAAGACTGTACTAACATCCGAATTCATTGCCTCCTCCGTGTTCTCATCTCCCAGCACTGCCCTACCCTAGATAACACTATAGTCGCCAGTCACTTGCCACTGCACTAATGTCGCCAGGCACAATATATTACGAATTATAGCATCTCTACAGACTTGTATGGGCCACTGAAGACATGTAGTGTGATGTACATAATATAAACTACTGTGCATGTCTCTTCAGTGGCACATACAAGTCTGTAGTGATGCTAAAATTCGTAATATATTGTGCCTGGCGACATTAGTGCAGTGGCGAGTGACTGGCGACTATAGTGTTATCTACGGTAGGATACATGGGGTACTATAACATTTGGGTTACATTTGGGTCACATTTGGGTCCTTATACTAATAGCCTACATCCTTCATTGCATCAGCTGTGTTCTTTTCTGCCAGGTCAAAACATAAACATGAAACCCCTTCCCGCCCAGACCTTTCCTCTCCTTTACAACAATGCGTCTGTTGTTAGCCATAAAATTACGAAAAGTAACTGAATACAGGTTGAAGTTCCCAAACTCGGCAACCTCGGGACCAGCGCCGAGCCGAGTAATGGAATTTTCCGACTTTTAGAACGTAGATATATTAAGGGGAAAAAAGCATGAAAATCAGAAGTACACAAAATAACAGTGTACACAACTCTAGTCACAACACCACTGAACAATAACAACAAACAAATCGGCGGGAGAAACCAAGCGGCCTAGTGTGGTGGCACCCAGCGGCCGACCCGGCAACTACGCGCCGGGTTTTGGGTGTTCTGCCGTGTTTTGGAAAATCCGGAACCATAGCCGAGTTTTGGGTGTTGCCGAGTCTTGGGAATTTCAACCTGTATACCCAATTAGTTAGTCGGTAAGGATACTAAACAGGTCATATCTATAAAATATTACTTATATGCACTAAAAATCGTCTTATGGTACCCAAATAACAATGGAAATTACGTTCTGGGTCTCAAGGGGTTAAATACTATAACATTGGGGTTTTATTGACATTGTTTTATTGACATTGTTTTATTGACGCTTACCCTAAGACCCGTGGAACCAAGTCTCCGCCAAAAAGTGTATAACTACTCCTAAATAGTGTCGGATTGAGCTCAAATTTGACATGCAAGTAGTGCTGTCAAAATCAATGGGGGTCGTCGGAAGAATATTTTTGCGTAAAACAAGCTCTTAATGAGTAATTAGCGTAAACTACTCCTAATTATTATCGGATTGAGCTGAAATTTGACATGCAAGTAGTGCTGTCAAAATCAATGGGGGTCGTCGGAAGAATATTTTTGCGTAAAACAAGCTCTTAATGAGTAATTAGCGTAAACTACTCCTAATTATTATCGGATTGAGCTGAAATTTGACATGCAAGTAGTGCTGTCAAAGTCAATGGGGGTCTGTGAAATAAACTTTTTGCATAGAACAAGCCCTTAATGAGTAATTAGCGTAATGAGTGAATTGGCTGTCACGTGGCTCGCTGTCTTGTCCAGCTGCAAGAACTGACCCAAAAGCAAAGGGGCCAGAGGCTGGACGTCTATACTTGATTTATTATATTATTTGAACCCTTGAAGCACTGAAAAACTTCTATCCTTTGCGTCCTATCTCCCAGGTGATGTCGTAACCACTCATCCCCTTGAGACCCAGAACGTAATTTCCATTGTAATTTGGCTACCATTAGACAATTTTTGGTGCATATAAGTAATATTTTATAGATATGACCTGTTTAGTATCCTTGTCCACTAATTAATTTGGTAATTTTATGGCTCGACAACATACAATTTTTTATAGCAAAGGAAAGATCTGGGCATAAAGGGCTTAAATGTTTCCCTCGTCTTCTCGCAGGTGATGTCGTATTGCCTCACCAAATACGAGGTCACCAAATATGAGGTCACCAAATACGAGGATTATTTGGACCCTTTATCCACTTAAAAACTTCTATCCTAGGTTCGTTCCTTCCAGGTGATGTCGTATTGCCTCACCAAATACGAGGTCACCAAATACTAGGTCACCAAATACGAGGTCACCAAATACGAGGATTATTTGGACCCTTTATCCACTTAAAAACTTCTATCCTATGTTCGTCCTTCCAGGTGATGTCGTATTGCCTCACCAAATACGAGGTCACCAAATACTAGGTCACCAAATACTAGGTCACCAAATACGAGGTCACCAAATACTAGGTCACCAAATACTAGGTCACCAAATACGAGGTCACCAAATACGAGGTCACCAAATACGAGGATTATTTGGACCCTTTATCCACTTAAAAACTTCTATCCTATGTTCGTCCTTCCAGGTGATGTCGTATTGCCTCACCAAATATGAGGTCACCAAATACGAGATCACCAAATACGAGGATTATTTGGACCCTTTATCCACTTAAAAGCTTCTATCCTAGGTTCATTCCTTCCAGGTGATGTCGCATTGCCTCACCAAATACGAGGTCACCAAATATGAGGTCACCAAATACGAGGTCACCAAATACGAGGATTATTTGGACCCTTTATCCACTTAAAAACTTCTATCCTATGTTCATTCCTTCCAGGTGATGTCGTATTGCCTCACCAAATACGAGGTCACCAAATACGAGGATTATTTGGACCCTTTATCCACTTAAAAACTTCTATCCTTTGTTCGTCCTTCCAGGTGATGTCGTATTGCCTCACCAAATACGAGGATTATTCGGACCCTTTATCCACTTAAAAACTTCTATCCTATGTTCGTCCTTGCAGGTGATGTCGTATTGCCTCACCAAATACGAGGTGCTACAGTTTACGGACTTCTTCTTCTCGCTGCTGTGCTTCTGGGTGACGGTGGTGGGTCTCGGCGGCGTCCCCCAGGCCCTCTGTCCGCTGCTGCACACTCTCGGGGTCGTCATCATCGCTCCCGCCGTCCAGTACAGCCGCACCGCCCTCGCCTCATTCACCGTACCCATGGCCATCGCCGCGGCCATACCGGTGGGTGTCTGTTGACCATTACACTCTCTCTCTCTCTCTCTCTCTCTCCCTCTCTCTCTCTCTCTCCCTCCCTCCTCCTCTATCTTGTTTCCTGTCCTTATTTATACGGGAAGCTGTATTTGTTTACTTTGCTGTCTTGTGCCTGCAGCTGGCTCATGTGGTGTACCAAGCCCGGTGGATGGAAAGGGGTCGTTGAGGCCCTCCCGACAGCCTGGACCAAAACTGCTGTGAGTGTACGCTGGCCATTGGCCTTCGCCTGCCTTATTGATTTTGCTTCTAAGACCAAGGAAAATTTTATAAGTTAGTGACCTTGTTTTTGCATTTATTATTTTTTATTATTATTATTATTATTATTATTATTATTATTATTATTATTATTATTATTTTATTATTATTGATTATTATTATTATTATTATTATTATATTTATTATTATTATTATTATTTATTATTATTATTATTATTATTCTATTATATTATTATTCCTATTATTATTATATTATCCTATATTATTATTATTATTATATTATTATTCCTATTATATTATTATTATATTATTATTATTTATTAATTATTATTATATTATTATTATTATTATTATATATTATTATTTATTATTATTATTATTATATTATTATTATATTATTATTCCTATTATTATTATTATTATTATTATTATTATTATTATTATTATTATTATTATTATTCCTATTTCCTATAAATTTCCTATTATTACGTAATATTTTCTCTCTTTATAATCCCTTAATTTCTGAGGGACTGGCCAAGGGCAGAGCATAAGTACACAGTAAACTCCACTCTAACGAGCCAGTTGGGGGAAGGGGCGACGTTATCTCCCAGGGATCCGAACTTGTCCCATCTAACAAACTGTCTTCGTCATACAGGGTGTAACACGAGTTTCTCAAATATTGATACGGGTGATATAACGTATCATTCTGAGTAGAAACTGCTCTATACACGTATGCTTTTTGAAGCTTCCTTTAGACGTGAGATGAAGTGAGAAGAATCACGGCGGCCGGCATTGTCACGGCGGCTGGCATTGTCACGGCGAATGCGACGAATGGAGGTGCATCGCGCTTGCCACTCGGTGAAATTTTTAATGACAACCCCTTCACGCCCAGATTTTTCCTTTGCTATAAAAAATTGTCTGTCGTCGAGCCATAAAATGAAGAAAAGTCACTGAATATACCAAATTAGTTAGTGGACAAGGATACTAAACAGGTCATATCTATAATATGTTGTTATAGTCACTAAAAATCGTCTAATGGTACCCAAATTACAATGCAAATTACGTTCTGGGCCTCAAGGGATTATTCATTATTTACTAGGAAGGACCGTTTTAACGCTTTAAACAACGGGCTCAAAACACGGTTACTATAAGCCCAAGGACGTTTTTTCTCTGTTTCTTGTTGTTCTTTTCTTTTCCCCCTGAACACTCTGAACTCTAAAACTGGTTGCAATTTCACTTCCTAGGATTAGCCTTTCAAGACCGGTCCCCGCCGGAACTAATTGTCACCCATTTATTTTTCCTCGAGTTTTTATAGGATTGGCAACCTGAGTGGCATTGTTTTCTCATCTGGTGTTGCTTGCCAGTCTGTGATGGAGTCAAGAAAAAAAAACAAAAAAAAAAGAAAAAAAACGGATTTGGGTTCCATAGATACGAACACTTTAAAAACGCAAAAGTTATCCGGATAGCGAACCCCACTTGGTGGGACGAATAACGGTTCACGTAAGAACTTACTTTAGATCTTGTTACGAACAACTTATTAAGGAACTTGGTGTACTAAACTAAGGTGAGGACAAGTTGTCCGTCGACTAACCCCCCTTTCTCCTCCAACCATGTACAAGAAAGGGCTGGCCATTTAGTACAGGAGTTTAGCCTTGGAGTGACCCTGTGTCTCTGCTGGTTACAGGTCGTTTCGTACACAAGTTGTTTCGTACCCAGGTTTTGTTAGTTGTTTCGTACACTGATTTTGAGTTTTTTCGTACATACCTGGTGTCGTTTCGTCTCATAACTCGAGTAGTCAAGTTCAACTCTGAGCTGAGTGTACGAAACGACTATGCTTTCACTGTGCTGACTACGAAACAACTTTTTGGTGTACGAATCTACCGGTGTACGAAACAACTTTATGGTGTACGAATCTACTGGTGTACGAAACAACTTTATGGTGTACGAATCTACCGGTGTACGAAACAACTTTATGGTGTACGAATCTACTGGTGTACGAAACAACTTTATGGTGTACGAATCTACTGGTGTACGAAACAACTTTATGGGTACGAATCTACTGGTGTACGAAACATTTGTGTACGAAACAACTTGTGTACGAACTAACCACCCCGTTTTTGCCTCCCAGTACGTGCACAGCGCCTGGCATGTTTTCATCGCACTCTCGCTCGTCTTCCTGCTTCCGTCCTATACCGCCCCGCCCCGGAGAGCCGCCACTCTCGGCCCCGTCACCCGGCAGCCCGTCGCTCTACTCGCCGACGACGCAGAGCTCATCGACGTGGGAGAAGCGACGACAGACTACACGGCGTCGCTGCCAGTCTTCCATGCCACCTCGGACGTCGATTTCTTGTTGACGGATAACGAGGACGATTACAGAGGACCAAGTAGACATAGTGAGTAGGGTGTGTAGGTGGTTATCGGCCGGTCGTTTGTCGTGCTTGAGGTTTGAGGGTGTCTTTTAGGGTGGTGTGTATTTCTTGTGTTGTGTTTTGAGACCAAGCTAAGCCAAGCCAAGCCAAGGCAAGCCAAGTCAAGTCAAGTCAAGTCAAGCCAAGGCAAGCCAAGCTATGTCTGAGGTGAAGCAAATAGAGAAGGAGGCTTGCTTTGAATGGGTCTCTTAACTCTTAGTATTTATTATGTGATCTGTTTTCAAGGGTTTTTGTAATATTGGATGAATGTGTAATCTCTCTGGAAGGATTCTTAAGCACTGGAAGAAATCATGATCTAGTGGGAGGCTTCTAAGAATACGGAGGAATATTTTGTCTATGTAGAAGGGTACTAGAATGCCAGGGGGTGTATGCCTAGTATGAGTCTGAATGTAAAAAGTCAATTTGAATGCTGGAAGAATTGGCAATTGCTGTTGCAAAAGTTAGGCAATTCGGTCGATCCTTAACCAGACAAAGGGCATTCCTGTGTGTCAGGGAAAAAATTAGCTAGTTTCGAGAATTTCGAAAGCACTTAACCATTCAGCCAAAGGATCTTTCTTTGCTATAAAAAAATTGTATGTTTTCGAGCCATAATATTACGAAAAGTAACTGAATATACCAAATTAGTTAGTGGACAAGGATATTAAACAGGTCATATCGATAAAATATTGCTTATAGTCACTAAAAATCATCTAATGGCATCTTAATTACAATGGAAATTACGTTCTGATCCTCAAGGGGTTAAATCACAGCCGTCAGCTTCAAGAACTCTTATGTTCTAATTCCAAAATGAGTCGTTTCGAATACTATAAACTTACGACGGTATTTTTTCTGTCGACATTGACGGTGGTGTTGGTGGTAGATTTATGGGTAAATTTCCAGATGAACACGGAACTTCCTTTGGCGGACGAAACATATTTTTTTCTGGTAAGTTTTGATGTGTTTTTGAATGAATAGGCTAATAACCGTTTCTGTCGTAAATCACTTTTTTTTTGTGTGTGTGTGTGATTTGCAACAAAAATGACAAAAAACAATTTGAACCTAGCCGAATCTATACCTAACCTTTCCTTTACCTAACATAACTTAACCTAACCTTTATCTAACAAAAAAAAAGATAAAAAGATTGCGACAGAAACGGTTAGCAGATAAATTCAAAACACATCAAACCTCACCAGAAAAAAAAAATCGTTTTGTCCACCAAAGTGAATTCGGTGTTTATCTGGAATACGTAATACCATTTTATTTGTGTCTTGGTAGCGGTCGGCCCATATCATGTGTGTGTCAATGGTACAAAACTCCTGAATGGTCAGATATCTCAAGGTATGATCTACACTTTGACCATTAACCCCTTCACGCCCAGATCTTTCCTATATAAAATTGTCTGTTGTCAGCCATAAAATTACGAAAAGTGACGGAATATACCAAATTAACTAGCGGAGCAAGGATTTTAAACAGGTCATAGCTATAAAACATTGCTTACAGTCACTAAAAATCGTCTAATGGTACCCAAATTACAATGGAAATTACGTTCTGGGCCTCAAGGTGTTAATTCAGGTTAAAGTCATCAACTCCTTGCCTATCCATGTGCTATCAGAGGCCTTCAACAGTGTTTTCAGCATTTTTTAGAGAGGATAGTTATGTACTTGCCGAGAAATCTGCCGAGGAAGAGTGTAATTTTGTAGTTGGTAAGCGGTTTTGATGGAATATTTAGGACACTAGTTTGTCTGGAGATGTTGTGACGGAGCTTAGAATGTTAGCTATTGTTGTGTGGTGACGAGTTTCTAAGCCATGTTAATGTTAGAGTAAGGAAGGAAGGAAGGAAGGAAGCTATTGTGGTGACGAGTTTCTCAGCCATGTTAATGTTAGAGTAAGGAAGGAAGGAAGGAATGTAGGAAGGAAGGAAGGAAGGAATGTAGTTATTGGGGTGACGAGTTTCTAAGCCATGATGAGTTAACGCTAGAGTAAGGAAGGAAGGAATGTAGGAAGGAAGGAAGGAAGGAAGGATGTAGGAAGGAAGGAAGGAAGGAAGAAGGAAGGAAGGTTAGTGGAGGCTGCCTGAGGGAACTATTAAGGATAACTATAATAATGAAAAAAAAAAAAAAAAAAAAAAAAAAAAAAAAAATCTCGTTATCAGATGTGAAACTTTGATAACACGAGATTTTTTTTTTTTTTTTTTTTATATAATTATGTTGGAGCCTATAGCGCCTGTAGGCTTATGGAGAGTTGTGATGTTGGTTGATCTCGCGCGTGTGTGGCGCAGGCTGGATTTTTAGAGTGACACCTGTGATCTTATAGTCTATTTGATTTATTATGGTTAAAATGCAGTAAGGAAGCCACGCCCCCTGCCTCCCCTTCTATTCTACGTGGCAGCTGATTGGTGCACTCCTCGTATCATCACTACCCATCACAATATCTTCACTACTTAACAGCGGCGTGACCACTGGACAGAGCAATCTTCACTACAGAGGATGACAAAATCAAAACTCCCTCTGTAGTGAAGATTGCTCTGTCCAGTGGTCACGCCGCTGTTAAGTAGTGAAGATATTGTGATTGGTAGTGATGATACGAGGAATGCACCAATCAGCTGCCCCGTAGAAGAGAAGGGGAGGCAGGGGGCGTGGCTTCCTTACTGCATTTTGACCCTAATGAATAAAATAGACTATAGGCGAAGATCCCGTCAGATCCTATTGAATACATTTCTGCATTATGAACTACTGTACCATAGATAACACTATAGTCGCCAGTCACTCGCCACTGCACTAATGTCGCCAGGCACAATATATTACAAATTTTACCATCACTACAGACTTGTATGTGCCACTGAAGAGACATGCACAGTAGTTTATATTATGTACATCACACTACATGTCTTCAGTGGCACATACAAGTCTGTAGTGATGCTAGAATTCGTAATATATTGTGCCTGGCGACATTAGTGCAGTGGTGAGTGACTGGCGACTATAGTGTTGTGTACTGTAGGTCAATAGGTTGGTTGAGGGAAGTAATAGTGTGTTAGAAGGGGCATTAGGGCATTACCTATCACTACATGACCTATACATTCAGGAATACAATAGTTCTTAACCCATGACCACAGAATCTCACACTGGATTACGTTGTGTGTGTTTGTTCAAGTGCCATTGTTGGTGCCACATTGCCTGCTGTGACTGGCATCTTGGTGTGGCACTCACTTGTAAACACTACTTGTTGGTTGGGTGCAGTCCACACACACACACACACACCACACACACACACACACACACACACACACACACACACAGCAAGTCCCGGGTTCGATCCCCAGGCGGAACGAAGACAGACGGGCGGTCTTCTTAAAACCCGAGCCCCTGTCCACCCAGCAGTGAATGGGTACCGGGTGTTAGCCGGGGTTTTGTGACCCGCCTCCCGGGGTGGTGGCTTCCCCAACACTAAGCACTAAGGATGAATGATAAAATAAATGTTGATATGGAGACGGGGCCATACGAGCATAGCCGAGGCCCTGTAAAATATAACTAGATGAATACAACTAGATGAATACACACACACACACACACACACACACACACACACACACACACCACACACACACACACACACCACACACACACACACACACACACTCAAAGCTTTTCCTTCAAGGTTTAAAAGGTTTGTCACATAAAAAAGTTAGATGACCACTAAACGATTCTCTTACAAAGTGAATCCAAGACAGACAATTGTATATCACTAAGGCTACAAGATTATTTATGGAGATTAATATAATAAGCGTACGGTTAAGAGTTTTGGTGGATGTGCAGCTGTTGAGTTATTTATTGGGTGTGTGGCGTAGGATCTCATTTCACCGTCGTAGGCAGTGTGTTCGTGCGTAGGTGTCAACGTTTGTGTCGTCACTACTAGCGTTAAGGAATCGTGCGTAGCGGAGAGACTTCGCTCGGATGTGTCGAGGGAGACAATGGTGCTCTGTTGTAGGGATTGGAAGTCTTACTCTATAGGGATTGGACGTCTTACTCTATAGGGATTGGACGTCTTACTCTATAGGGATTGGACGTCTTACTCTATAGGGATTGGACGTCTTACTCTATAGGGATTGGACGTCTTACTCTATAGGGATTGGAATAGTCTTACTCTATAGGGATTGGACGTCTTACTCTATAGGGATTGGACGTCTTACTCTAGGGATTGGAAGTCTTACTCTATAGGGATTGGAATAGTCTTACTCTATAGGGATTGGAAGTCTTACTCTATAGGGATTGGAAGTCTTACTCTATAGGGATTGGAAGTCTTACTCTATAGGGATTGGAATAGTCTTACTCTATAGGGATTGGAATAGTCTTACTCTATAGGGATTGGAAGGATGTCTTACTCTATAGGGATTGGAAGGACGTCTTACTCTATAGGGATTGGAAGGACGTCTTACTCTATAGGGATTGGAAGGATGTCTTACTCTATAGGGATGGGAAGGATGTCTTACTCTATAGGGATTGGAAGGATGTCTTACTCTAGGGATTGAAGGATGTCTTACTCTATAGGGATTGGAAGGATGTCTTACTCTATAGGGATTGGAAGGATGTCTACTCTATAGGGATTGGAAGGATTGTCTTACTCTATAGGGATGGGAAGGATGTCTTATATAGGGATTGGAAGGATGTCTTACTCTATAGGGATGGGAAGGATGTCTTACTCTATAGGGATTGGAAGGATGTCTTACTCTATAGGGATTGGAAGGATGTCTTACTCTATAGGGATTGGACGTCTTACTCTATAGGGATTGGAAGGATGTCTTACTCTATGATGGGATTTTGGAAGGATGTCTTACTCTATAGGGATTGGAAGGATGTCTTATATAGGGATGGAAGGATGTCTTACTCTATAGGGATTGGAAGGATGTCTTATATAGGGATTGGAAGGATGTCTTACTCTATAGGGATTGGAAGGATGTCTTACTCTATAGGGATTGGAAGGATGTCTTACTCTATAGGGATTGGAAGGATGTCATATAGGGATTGGAAGGATGTCTTACTCTATAGGGATTGGAAGGATGTCTTACTCTATAGGGATGGAAGGATGTCTTACTCTATAGGGATTGGAAGGATGTCTTTATAGGGATGGAAGGATGTCTTACTCTATAGGGATTGGAAGGATGTCTTACTCTATAGGGATGGGAAGGATGTCTTACTCTATAGGGATTGGAAGGATGTCTTACTCTATAGGGATTGGAAGGATGTCTTACTCTATAGGTATTGGAAGGATGTCTTACTCTATAGGGATTGGAAGGATGTCTTACTCTATAGGGATGGGAAGGATGTCTTACTCTATAGGGATTGGAAGGATGTCTTACTCTATAGGGATTGGAAGGATGTCTTACTCTATAGGGATTGGAAGGATGTCTTACTCTATAGGGATGGGAAGGATGTCTTACTCTGTAGGGATTGGAAGGAGTCTTACTATATAGGGATTGGAAGGATGTCTTACTCTATAGGGATTGGAAGGATGTCTTACTCTATAGGGATTGGAAGGATGTCTTACTCTATAGGGATGGGAGGAGATTTGGGATGTCTTACTCTATAGGGATTGGAAGGATGTCTTACTCTATAGGGTTGGGAAGGATGTCTTATTATAGGGATTGGAAGGATGTCTTACTCTATAGGGATGGGAAGGATGTCTTACTCTATAGGGATTGGAAGGATGTCTTACTCTATAGGGATGGGAAGGATGTCTTACTCTATAGGGATTGGAAGGACGTCTTACTCTATAGGGTTGGGAAGGATGTCTTATATAGGGATTGGAAGGATGTCTTA
The DNA here is from genome assembly GCA_016584305.1 of Chionoecetes opilio. Lineage (NCBI taxonomy): Eukaryota > Metazoa > Arthropoda > Malacostraca > Decapoda > Majidae > Chionoecetes > Chionoecetes opilio. Next base: position 80,900 of record JACEEZ010000831.1, on the reverse strand, counting down.
CTCTAGGGATTGGAAGGATGTCTTACTCTATAGGGATTGGAAGGCTGTCTTACTCTATAGGGATTGGAAGGATGTCTTACTCTATAGGGATTGGAAGGATGTCTTACTCTATAGGGATTGGAAGGATGTCTTACTCTAGGGATTGGAAGGATGTCTTACTCTATAGGGATTGGAAGGCTGTCTTACTCTATAGGGATTGGAAGGATGTCTTACTCTATAGGGATGGGATGTCTTGTGGAAAAGTGCAATGACTCAAAGACTCTAGTGTGATGTTGATTGAGGATACGTAGCTTTGCTTTTTTAACTTTACCATTTGAGGCCAGTGTGGGTGTGCCTCTTGAGTGCTGGGAGGGCCGGGCAGTGCACAAGGGGCCGGGATGCCTCGCTCTCGCCTTGCAATTGCACAAAAGCTTTTAATACTACTCCACACTAACGGCCAATTTTTTAGACAAGGACTTCAGTGAACCTAAGATAAACCATGGCTTCAACCCTTCATGCCCAGATCTTTCCTTTGCTAAAAAAAATAGTCTGTTTCTGGCTATAAAACTACAAGAAGTCACTGAATATACCAAATCAGCTAGTGGACAAGGCTACTAAACAGGTCATATCTATAAAATATTGCTTCTAGTCACTAAAAATTGTCTAATGGTGCCCAAATTACAATGGAAATTATGTTCTGGGTCTCAAGGGTTGAACAGACATTTCAGTTTTTTAGATATTTTTTCAAGGGGTTTAGTAGTAGTAGTAGTAGTAGGTAGTAGTAGTAGTAGTGGTAGTAGTAGTAGTGGTAGTAGTAGTAGTAGCAGTAAGTAGTAGTAGTAGTAGTGGTAGTAGTAGTAGTAGTAGTAGTTAGTATAGTAGTAGTGGATAGTAGTAGTAGTGTATTAGTAGTAGTAGTAGTAGTAGTAGTGGTAGTAGTAGTAGTGTAGTAGTAAGTAGTTAGTAGTAATGTAGGTAGGTGGTAGTAGTAGTAGTAGTAGGTAGTAGTAGTAGTAGTAGCAGTAGTAGTAGTAGTAGTAGTAGTATGGTAGTAGTAGTAGTAGTAGTAGTAGAGTAGTAGTAGTGGTAGTAGTAGTAGTGGTAGTAGTAGTAGTAGAGTAGTAATAGTAGTAGTAGTAGTAGTAAGTAGTAGTAGTAGTATTGTGTAGTAGTATAGGTAGTAGATAGTAGTAGTGGTAGTAGTGAGTAGTAGCAGTAGTAGTAGTAGTAGTAGTAGTAGTAGTAGTAGTAGTAGTAGTAGTAGTAGCACTGTCCAATATCCAAGTCTAATGATATAATATACACCCCGGAAAAATGTTACAAAAACTGAAATATCTGTTGAAGGCCACGGTTAGTCTTTGGTTTGTCTAAGTTCATGTTTACAAAATTGGCTGTAAGACATGACGGCCGGCCCTCCTCAGCCCTCGGCCCTGTGTTCCATCTTGGCCCATCATTTTGTAAACTTGAGGAAGCAGAGATGCCTTCAAGGATACTAGATACACCTCTTTATACTAGTGGCTATTTTTTTAACGAGGCAAAAATTCCATTCCAACGTAAGGTCTCATGCTTAAAATGATGCCTCTGTTTACCTGATAATAGGGTTAACTATGATAAAATACAGCTGAAATTTAGAAGAACTGTAGTATTCCCTTCTCTTGGCATATATCCATTCTATCTTAAGGTCTCATGCTTAAAATGATGCCTCTGTTTACCTGATAATATGGTTAACTATGATAAAATACAGCTGAAATTTAGAAGAACCATAGTATTCCCTTCTCTTGCTTAAAATGATGCCTTGTTTACCTGATTATATGGTTAACTATGATAAAATACAGCTGAAATTTAGAAGAACCATAGTATTCCCTTCTCTTGCTTAAAATGATGCCTTGTTTACCTGATTATATGGTTAACTATGATAAAATACAGCTGAAATTAGAAGAAGTGTAGTATTCCCTTCTCCCGGCATCAAATATCAGTCAGTAAGCAGCAAGGGGTCAGGATTTCTCGCCTCGTTAAAAAAAATATTCTAGCCTTGGGTACCTTCCGTCAACATCAAGGTTACTTTGTCGTCGGTACAGCTTTGGCTTTGCATAAAAACCACCTTTGTATAGACTGGGTAAGAGTAGACACATGAATGTTGATGTACTTACCTACAGTACTAGTATAAGATTATTTCACTGTCTTAACCCCTTCACGCCCAGATCTTTCCTTGGCTATATAAAATCGTATGTTCTTAGCCATAAAACTACGAAAAAGTAGCTCAATAAACCAAATGTGCTAATAGACAAGGATATTAAACAGGTCATATCTATATAATATTGCTTATGTTCATTAAAATCGTGTCCATCAGGGTGGCAAGGTTGGTAGAGACGTGAGCCCGCAATGTGCAGCCTCCCTGTGCATTCGGTCGGCGGTTCGAGTCCGCCTAGTTCGTGCTGACGTGGCGGCGCTTTGTATAGTCAATAACCTTGTAGTTGGTACTTGCAAAGTGTCTAGATAGGATGAAAATCTTATCTTATCTTATCATTAAAATCGTCGAATGGTGGTCATATTACAATGAAAATTATGTTCTGGGTCTCAAGGGGTTAACATGTCTCAGTTATATATTGAGGTGCCTTCTCACACTTGGTGCACTAAAGTATAATCACTATATAGTCTATTTTATTTATTAGGGTCAAAATGCAGTCAGGAAGCCACGCCCCCTGCCTCCCCTTCTATGCTACGAGGCAGCTGATTGGTGCATTCCTCGTATCATCACCACCCATCACGATATCTTCACTACTTAACAGCGGCGTGACCACTGGACAGAGCAATCTTCACTACAGAGGGTGACAAAATCAAAACACCCTTGTAGTGAAGATTGCTTGTCCAGTGGTCACGCCGCTGTTAAGTAGTGAAGATATTGTGATGGTGGTGATGATACGAGGAGTGCACCAATCAGCTGCCCCGTAGAATAGAAGGGGAGGCAGGGGGCGTGGCTTCCTTACTGCATTTTGACCCTAATAAATAAAATAGACTATATATACTACCATTTTGATGTCAGGTGATCAGTGTGGGTCTGTCCCCTGCAAGGCTTGGAGGGGAAAGTCATGTCTGAATGTATAATTAGCTTGTGAGAAAGTTTAAACCGTGAGAAAGAGAGTGAGAAAGAGTGTTTACTATAGGTGAATGGAGGACACACACACACACACACACACACACACACACACACACACACTGCTTTAACATTCCATTCCTTCACCCTTCCCTCACCATTTCACTCTTTCTCTATAACCCATCCCCTATTTTATGTTATGCCATAGTGCCATGTGACCTCTGATGGCTGGCACATTGCCCCTGTATTGACATTAACCCCTTCACGCCCAGATCTTTCCTTGGCTATATAAAATCGTCTGTTGTTAGCCATAAAATTACACAAAGT
>JACEEZ010000831.1:55000-75000 GCA_016584305.1 Chionoecetes opilio | reverse complement strand
CAAATTTCACTACGCGCTTTTATTTCGGGCGACGACGACAGCGGTACGACACTCGGTAAATAAACACTAGATGGCGACTCTACTGTTGGTAGCCACTTTGTAGATATTTTTGTCATTTGTTCATTTATAGCCATAATATGACACAGATGAAGACACAAAATGACACAAGACTCTCCAGATAGCCCCTTCTAACTTTCCTGAAAGCATGGATGTAGAAATGTAAGTATGAACGCCACCACACGTCTGTAAACAAAAAAAAAGTTGTCCTAGCGACTTAACTGTTATCTACGGTAGGCATTATGTGCTTATAATGCCTAGTATGGACGGGCCTTACAGAACAAAATAAGAGCATAGAACAAAGAACAACAATATAAGAGCATAGAACAAAATAAGGGCCTTTAAGAACAAAAGATCACAGAACAAAGAAAAGGGTATCCGGTCATTTCGCCCACATGCCATTTCGCCACACCATGGAGTCATTTCGCCCACAGGTCAATTCGCCCACACTATGGAGTCATTTCGCCCACGGTTACTGGTGGTTCATTTACCTCTCACTTGTTAACTGCTCAGTGGACGTGACATGGAACGTGTGGGCGAATTGACTTCAGAATGGGCGAATTGACTCTTACATGTGGGCGAAATGACCGTAAACCAAGCAAGAACAGACATGTAATCCCGTTGGCAAGAATGTAATAGCTTGTCACCGCGGCGCCAACCATAACAAACTTTTGGGCGCCGCGGGTGTCCAGTCATCGCCTCAGCACAGCCAAGGAAAAACGCTGAAAACTGGGTGAACTATGCAGTGAAAGTGGTCACTGTACGCCAGGAATATAAGTGACGGACGCGTGTCAAGTGGGAAGTAACGTATAGAAGTGGCAAGTCAAGGAAGAGGCAGTAATACAGAGGTAGTAATAAGTGTACCAGCCTCTGTCTCTATCATTAGGTATGTGCATATTCTCCGATTTCACGCTTGACAACTTTGTCAACATTTCAGCTCAGCCCCGTTTTCTTTTCATCGAAATTGGCAAAATTTAGCGCAAAAGTTGTGTTGTGAACCCCCTAAGAAATCTGTTTTTTGTGTTTTCCTGTGATTGCACGAGCTTACACATGATTTGATGACGTAGTACACACAGTGACCCCTCAACTCGTTGCAGAAACAATTCTCGAAAATTCTCGGAACATTTCTGAAATCACGTACATTCCGCGAAAATGGAGATGTGGTTCGTGACAGGTCGCCAAAACGCTCGTCAATTTTGCTGAAGGCGAGTGAAATCAATCTTGAAACTAATAAAATAAGTTTCTTTAGTTATTTGTCCATCTATACGTCGAATTTGATAAGTTTTTATCGAGTAGCAACAATTTTATTAGGCTATCTGTAATCGATGTCAATGCACTGTTTTTCATTTCGTTGTTCGTTCGTTCTGTTTATTTGTTTGGTAATTATGGAGGAGAGGTTCACGTTCGTTTTCAGAGACACCAACTACTTTTTCTTGGCCTACAATAGGGGCTTGTTCTAATGGTGCTAGTTTTATTTTGCGCAAGTAAAAAAAAAAAATGAAACAAAAAAATGAAACCTAACCTAACCTTATATGTTTTAATGAAACCTAACCTAACCTGAGTGTTCTTGGCTGAGTGTTCATTATGCCAAATTTTTATCGGTCACAATCATCCTATTGCTTTTATAAGACAAAAATATGCCCAAAAGGCGAACTTCTATTTGATGTAACTTTCTTATTTTAGGTCCTAGGAGGGTCATCTTGGTGTCATTGGAAAGTTTGTTTCAAGACCTTTCCACTGATACCTCTTGCAATAGCATTTAACAACTTTGATTTTTTTTGCCACATAGCTACTATCATGGCCGAGATGTCCACGAGTGTGACAAGGCTGCTGCAAGGGGATCTCCAGGCTGCCGAGGGTGCCGTGAACGTCTTGATCAAGGTACATGTTGATTATAGGGATTATTAAATAGGGTGTACAAGGTCTAGGGTGCAAGCCAGGATCAGGACAAGTCATTGATGCTCCCGTCATTAAGTACATGTTGATTATAGGGATTATTAAATAGGGTGTACAAGGTCTAGGGTGCAAGCCAGGATCAGGACACGTCATTGATGCTCCCGTCATTAAAGATGCCACCCAGCGAACACCTTTCACTCTCTCTCTCGTCTCTATAGAGCTTTGAAATCGTGGGTGATACTGTCATACCAGAAATAGGAACAGGTACCGCCTAAATAAGGGGCTTAAGAATTCATCATTCCTCTCTATAGCTATCCAGCCATTTTCACCTATTTTCAGGTTTCTGCCTTGATATTCTCCCCATCTACCTTCGTTCAGCCTTGCATAGCGCCGGTATTCCCGTATTATAAGGGTAGTAATGATCCACACAGCCTTATACCAGCCCCGTGAAAACAAACGGTGACGTCATAGAGTCGTGACGTCACAGCCACGGCGCCTTGCCGACGGCAGCCAGGCTCCTTTTCCCTTCATTAATCTTATAACATCAAATACATCAAATAATTAATAAATCAACACGGATAAAGTACAATAATGACAAATAGGAAATAATAAGCCTAAAAAATCAATGAAATAACGAAGAAATAATGGAATATCCCGTATCAAAATATGGCCGAAAAAAGCTCAAATTCACCACTACCAAAATCGACTTATTAACGAAGCCCTTATAAATCGTGAAAAAATATGAGCAAATAGTGTATGATGAGTGTATCTTATAAACAGTAACAGATCGGAGTTTGGTGTTGAAACCGAGGAGAAAAATATGTTTAGTTTTTTCGATAATTTGACCCTTTCAACCAGTCAGTCAGCCGTATTATTACACTAAACACATGAAAAATACGTCACATAGACACACACAAACACACCGCGACAGTAGAAATAGCTAAGCGGATACAAATAACTTCACAGCTCAAGTCGAGGAGAGACTAAGGTACAGTAAAAAATATAAACAAAACCACACTCAAACTATAAAACAAAATATAGCCGCCAAACGAAAGAATAATACATAAAACGATGCGGAAATATAGAGAAATATTAAAATACACACAAATACCCCTTCATATGATGTAGAAAAAGAAGTGTCAACAAAATATCGCTAAAATTTACGGTGTTACTATATAATTGAATCACATTTCTTTTACGAAGGCCTTAATTATCGGAAACTTTTTATGGGAAGTCTTAAAAAAAACAGGGGATTTCAATAAGACTACACAATCCATAATCGGTCCACGAATAAAAAAGTGATTATTCGTTTTAAATACGAATTGGCACGACGTAAAATGGCGGCGAGGCAGAATTCCCTTCAGCCAATCAGCGGCCTTGCTCTGGTCTCAGCCAATCAGCGGCCTTGCTCAAGTCTCAGCCAATCAGTGCTCAGTAACCTGCATGGCGGCCTTGTTTACAAGTGCAAGGCAAGAAGGAAGATGTATGTTAAGTTCGACCTCGAGCTTGACAGAGGACCTACTAAGCGATAATAAGCAAAAAAGGTCACAAGAAGAAGAAGAAGTAATCCGGAATATATATACGTATTTAGTCGTAAATAAGGTGCATTTTACCCTTAAATACCTTATTTATGGCATATTCGTGATAATAAAAGTATTGTTAGAGACAAATAACGGTGGGACGATGATAATTACCGCCACAATAGCCTTTCATCGTCATATTCTCCCTAAAATACATGACTGTTCTTACTCTCAGGCCGGTAAATGGTATATTATGACGTGTTTTCGGTAAATGTCTCCCGCTGAATACTACACAGACGTACCCAGGGTATATCTTGAGGCGTTAATCCAGCGTACCAGCGTCCAGCGTACCAGCGTCCAGCGTACCCGAGAGTAGCTTATTATGGCCCGCGGCGGTACGGGGCTCACGCCGTATCTTAGGCGGTATTTAGGCAGTAACTGTTCCTATTTTTGGTGACAGCAGCACGCACGATTTTTAAGCCCTGTAGAGATGAGAGAGAGAGAGTGAAAGGTGTTCGCTGGGTGGCATCTTTCGTGACGGGAGCATCAATGACGTGTCCTGATCCTGGCTTGTGTTATAATGGACGAGAACTGCGCGGTCATTTTCTGAGACACTGACTAGTTTTTCCTTGCCTAAAATTAGTGTTTATTCAGATGGAGGTATTTTTATTTTCCGGACCCATATAAAGTTTTATTTCTAATTCAATATCAGAATTTAGTTATTTTCCCCTATCCTGTATTGACCCTTGACCTATCTTGACCTATCTATGTTTACCTTGACCTATCCTGTCTTGACCCCTGCCTTCCCCCCCCACCAGATTGCCGGCAACGTGCTGCGGGAGCCCCTGAATGCTAAGTTCCGGGTGCTGAACCTGAGCAACCCTGCCATCAGAAAGAAGGTGGTGGAGGTTGTGGGCGCCCTGGAGATCCTCTTTCTCATGGGCTTTGAGGAGGTGAGGGAGGGAGGACGCAACACAGGCATTAATTTAAACTAACCCTTGAGACCCAGAGCTTAATTTCCATTGTAATTTGACTACCATTAGACGTTTTTTTTTAGCGAATATAAGCAATATTTTATAGCTATGACCTGTTTAGTATCCTTGTCCACTAACTAATCTGGTATATTAGCCTTTTGAGGCCCAGAACGTAATTTCCATTGTAATTTGACTACCATTAGACGATTTTTTAATGAATATAAGCAATATTTTATAGCTATGACCTGTTTAGTATCCTTGTCCACTAACTAGTTTGGTACATTAACCCTTTGAGGCCCAGAACGTAATTTCCATTGTAATTTGACTACCATTAGACAATTTTTTAATGAATATAAGCAATATTTTATACATATGACCTGTTTAGTATCCTTGTCGACTAACTAATGTGGTATAATAAGCTACTTTTCGTAATTTTATGGCTAACAACAGACGATTTCATATAGCAAAGGAAAGATCTGGGCGTGAAAAGGTGAAATGTATTAAACTTTCTGATGTATAAACTTAGTATAGTAAGCTTAATCAGGGTAGAACAAGAAGTAATGGATTCAAGCTGGAAAAGTGTAGATTTAAAAAAGAAATAGGGAAAAACTGGTTCACAAATAGGGTGGTGAATGATTGGAATGGACTCAGTCGTCAGGTAGTTAGTGCGGAGTCAATTTTGGGAGCTTTATAAGGAGGTTAGACGACTTCACGGATGGGGATGAAAGGTGGATGTAGGTAGTGTTAAGTAACAGGAACTACCACGTGTAGGTCTCGCGGCCTCACTAACTACATCCACCTTTCATCCCCATCTAGGAAATGGTCTAGTCTCCTTTTAAAACTCCCTATCGACTCCACACTAACTACCTAACTACCTATGAATGGTCTTAACGATGCTGCCAGTGCTTTATCCTACAGCTAAATGGAGTCTTAATTTATTCCAGGGGGAGGATCAGTTGTTTCTGCCACAAGACGCCTCGCTGGACAATATCCGCAGCTACCAGGACCAGCTGCGGCAGTGGAAGGTGTTGCCGCTGATGGAGGCCGTGGGGGGGGCGGCCTCTGTGTCTGGGGCGGGGGAGGGGCCAGTCTCCCCTCCCTCCCCGGCTCCTCCTCAGGTTTGTGTGTGTGTGTGTGTGTTTATTTATTTATTTATTTATATGGCAAGGTCTAGAGTGCATATTGGCTTGTAAAATGTTTACTCTATGAATGGGGGCAAGGTCTAGAGTGCATATAGGCTTGTAAAATGTTTACTCTATGAATGGGGGCAAGGTCTAGAGTGCATATTGGCTTGTAAAATGTTACTCTATGATGGGGGCAAGGTCTAGAGTGCATATAGGCTTGTAAAATGTTTACTCTATGAATGGGGGCAAGGTCTAGAGTGCATATTGGCTTGTAAAATGATTACTCTACGAATGGGGGCAAGGTCTAGAGTGCATATAGGCTTGTAAAATGTTTACTCTATGAATGGGGGCAAGGTCTAGAGTGCATATTGGCTTGTAAAATGATTACTCTACGAATGGGGGCAAGGTCTAGAGTGCATATAGGCTTGTAAAATGTTTACTCTATGAATGGGGGCAAGGTCTAGAGTGCATATTGGCTTGTAAATGATTACTCTACGAATGGGGCAAGGTCTAGAGTGCATATAGGCTTGTAAAATGTTTACTCTATGAATGGGGGCAAGGTCTAGAGTGCATATAGGCTTGTAAAATGTTTACTCTATGAATGGGGCAAGGTCTAGAGTGCATATTGGCTTGTAAATGATTACTCTACGAATGGGGGCAAGGTCTAGAGTGCATATAGGCTTGTAAATGTTTACTCTATGAATGGGGCAAGGTCTAGAGTGATATTGGCTTGTAAAATGATTACTTACGAATGGGGGCAAGGTCTAGAGTGCATATAGGCTTGTAAAATGTTTACTCTATGAATGGGGGCAAGGTCTAGAGTGCATATAGGCTGTAAAATGTTTACTCTATGAATGGGGCAAGGTCTAGAGTGCATATAGGCTTGTAAAATGTTTACTCTATGAATGGGGGCAAGGTCTAGAGTGCATATAGGCTTGTAAAATGTTTACTCTATGAATGGGGCAAGGTCTAGAGTGCATATAGGCTTGTAAAATGTTTACTCTATGAATGGGGGCAAGGTCTAGAGTGCATATAGGCTTGTAAAATGTTTACTCTATGAATGGGGGCAAGGTCTAGAGTGCATATAGGCTTGTAAAATGTTTACTCTATGAATGGGGGCAAGGTCTAGAGTGCATATAGCTTGTAAAATGTTTACTCTATGAATGGGGCAAGGTCTAGAGTGCATATAGGCTTGTAAAATGTTTACTCTATGAATGGGGCAAGGTCTAGAGTGCATATAGGCTTGTAAAATGTTTACTCTATGAATGGGGGCAAGGTCTAGAGTGCATATAGGCTTGTAAAATGTTTACTCTACGAATGGGGGCAAGGTCTAGAGTGCATATTGGCTTGTAAAATGTTTACTCTACGAATGGGGGCAAGGTCTAGAGTGCATATTGGCTTGTAAAATGATTACTCTATGAATGGGGGCAAGGTCTGGAGTGCATATAGGCTTGTAAAATGATTACTCCACGAATGGGGGCAAGGTCTGGAGTGCATATAGGCTTGTAAAATGATTACTCCACGAATGGGGGCAAGGTCTAGAGTGCATATAGGCTTGTAAAATGATTACGCCACGAATGGGGGCAAGGTCTAGAGTGCATATAGGCTTGTAAAATGATTACGCCACGAATGGGGGCAAGGTCTAGAGTGCATATAGGCTTGTAAAATGTTTACGCCACGAATGGGGGCAAGGTCTATAGTGCATATAGGCTGAGGGTATTTGAAAAGGTGACTTTAGCCTGTGCGAGCTTGGACACGTTCCACATCTTTAGTGTGGACGTCTATTTCCTATTTTTTTATTTATTTTTATTTTTATACATCACAAAGGACTGGCCAAGGGCACACCAAAGAGAGGTAACACAGAGCCCGCTTAGTTGCCAGTCCCTATACAGAAGACAGTTAGAGAATAAAAAAAGGGGGGTGTCTTGTTATCAATTTAGTTAGGGAGGTGTCTTGTTACTCTTCTCTTGAAAAGATTTAACAATTTGAAAAGATTCACGTGTTGTGGGCACTTGCTTGTGTGTGTGTGTGTGGTGTGTGTTTACCTAGTTGTGTTTTACAGGGCCTGAGCTACACTGGTGGGGTCCCATCTCCGTATATACATTTATCCAGTCTTTCAATTGGTGCACATTATTTACTGATATCACCTCGTTGAGTCCATTCAAAATTTCTACGTTTCTATGAGGGAAGCTGTACTTCTTTATGTTGTTCAGGCATCTCCCTTCTCCTAGTTGTGTGCGTGTGTGTGTGTGTGTGTGTGTGTGTGTGTGTGTGTGTACTTCTTTATGTTGTTCAGGCATCTCCTTTTTCCTAGTTGTTTTGTATGTCCTCTTGTGTAGCGACCTTCTCTGTGTTTCCGAGTCAGTAGTCTCTCATGGTCTGTTTCTCCCATCTTTGTTATCAGCTTAAAAATTGTTATTAAGTCTCCTCTTTCTCTTCTCTGCTCTCGTGTGTTGGTAACTTTATTTCCTTCATTGACCACCCTATTTTTGAACCAGTTTTTCCCTATTTTTTATTTAAATGACACTTGTCCAAATTGAACCATGCATTTTTCCATCTTACAGTTCTCCGAGGCTGAAATGATGTCGGTGTTGGTGACGAACTTTGAGCGAGTGCGCGTGTACGAAGACGCGGAGTTGCAGGGAGTTGCCAAGAGCCTCATGCCAGTACAGAGGCTGACTGAACAAGCAACAAGCAGACTGGCAACCATTAACAGGGATATCGGCGAGACAGAGAAGGCAATGGATCTACAAGTAAGATTTTTTTTTTTTAATTATTATTATTATTATTATTATTATTATTATTATTATTATTATTATTATTATTATTATTATTATTATTATTATTATTATTTATTATTATTATTTTTTTTTTTTTTTTTTTTTTTATATATATACTTGTATTAGTCTCTTATTCAGCTTGTAGGGAAATCATAAGCTCTGTGAATATGTCCATTATATACATTTATTAAACCCCATAGTTTTCAAGTTATTAAAAAATGTGATTTTTACCATAATTCTACCGTAGATAACACTATAGTTGCCAGTCACTCGCCACTGCACTAATGTCGCCAGGCACAATATATTACGAATTATAGCATCACTACAGACTTGTATGTGCCACTGAAGACATGTAGTGTGATGTACATAATATAAACTACTGTGCATGTCTCTTCAGTGGCACATACAAGTCTGTAGTGATGCTAAAATTCGTAATATATTGTGCCTGGCGACATTAGTGCAGTGGCGAGTGACTGGCGACTATAGTGTTATCTATGGTAAGGCTCCTACTCCTACAGGTTTTAGGGCAAAATTTTGACATTTCAGATCCTTTTAAAAAATTATTCCTGTGTTTTTTGGCACACTGAACACTAACCTGGAGTCTGTTTCTTTTTCTTAGTCTTAACCGCTTGAGGCCCAGAACGTAATTTCCATTGTAATTTGGAAACCATTAGACTAATTTAATGAATATAATTAATACTCTAGATATGACCTGTTTAGTAGCCTTGTCCACTAACTCATTTGGTATAATAAGTGACTTTTCGTAATTTTATGGCTCGACAACATACAATTTTTTATAGCCAAGGAAAGATCTGGGCGTGAAGAGGTTAACCATTTGTATGCCAATGAAATCCAACTGAGCGTTACAGTGACTTAAATTATAGCCTAGGTTTACCCTATAGATCTGTCTCTTTATAACTTGAATTTGAAGAACAAACCTAACCTATTGAACAAGATATAAGAACAAATTATCAGTACTGTAATAATTAGGTTAATATCAGTACTGTATTGACATCTACATTGCCGAGTAATCTGATGGCGTGTGTCACCCTCAGGACTGCCTACTGCTAGAATTACTGGCCTGGTTTTCTTAATTTTATGGCTCGACAACATACAATTTTTTATAGCCAAGGAAAGATCTGGGCGTGAAGGAGTTAATACCAATACTGTATTTACATTGCCGAGTAATCTGATCGCGTGTGTCACCCTCAGGACTGCCTACTGATAGAATTACTGGCCTGGTTCAAGGGCAGTTTTTTCACCTGGTTTGACCTGCCGACCTGCCCCGTGTGTGACCAGAGGATGACCAGCGTGGGGTGTGACGAGCCCTGTGCCGCGACCGAGCTTGGGGCGCCGGAACTGTGGAGGGCTACGGATGCTTTGTAAGTCACGCTGATCTGTTTACAATGTTACTTTTTACTTCTTAATGTTTTGTTTAGAATTTTAATGTTAACAAGGATGGGAAATGATTGGCATGGACTCAGTAGACAGGTAGTTAGTGCGGAGTCATTAGGGAGCTTTAATAATGGAGAGGTAGGAAAAGTTCTCACGGCTATTAACCAGGGTAGAACAAGAAGTAACGGATTCAAGCTGGAAAAGCGTAGATTTAATAAAGAAATAGGGAAAAACTGGTTCACAAATAGGGTGGTGAATGATTGGCATGGACTCAGTAGACAGGTAGTTAGTGCGGAGTCATTAGGGAGCTTTAAAAGGAGGCTAGATATATTCATGGATGGGGATGAAAGGTGGATGTAGGTAGTGTTAAGTAACAGGAACTACCACGTGTAGGTCTCACGGCCTCTTGTAGCTTCCTTAGTGTTTTTCTTATGTTCTTAAGTCATACTGATCTGTTTACAATGTTACTTCTATGTGCTCGTCTGATTGGCTGAAGTGAGGTTGAAGTGATGTTCTGATATTCTGATTTTTTATTTTTTATTTATTTATTTATTTAATTTTTTTTTTATCCCCCCCCCCCCCCACCCACCCCCCATCTATGCCTATAGCGCGTGTAGGCAGTGACCTCCAGGGGGGTGGGATGGTAGGCCCTGGAGGTTCACTTTAGAGCTGTGATGGTTGGCCCTCACCCGTGGTGGCGCAGGCAGGATTTGTATAGTGACGCCTGTGATTAAAAGAGGCTCATGCCGCACCCCCTGTGTCCTCCGATGCACTCGCAATCGAAGGTAGAGTTAATGGGCAGGGCATGTGGGTGTTCTTAGGCCACTCGACGGCGCAGAAAGATTTTAAGTGGTTTTATGGGTCTCACTCGGGATCGAACTCGGGTCTTCGAGAACGCCACTCGGTGACGCTAACCACTCTGCTACCGCCTCCCCATAGGTATAGACTTTGTTCGTATAGGCTACGGCAGCACTCCTTTGTTCGGCAGGATTGCAGCACGGCAGAAAGTTTTGTCCGCTACAACCACCCGCGCAAACTTCTGGAGACGCGACGAGGGAGGTGCGGAGAGTGGGCGAACTGTTTTACTCTCCTGTGCCGCACCTTGGGAATGGATGCCAGGTGGGTGTGCCAGGGAGGAGGACCCAGCCACTATACTCTATTACTACCACTATACCACTATACCATACCACTATATCACTATACTGCTATACTGTTTATTTTAATGAGATGAAAAATCCTGACCCCTTGCTGCTTACTGACTGATATTTGATGCCAGGAGAAGGGAATACTACTCTTCTTCTATATGTCAGTTGTATTTTATCATAGTTAACCCTATTATCAGGTAAACAGAGGCATAACTTTAACCAGGAGACCTTAACCCCTTCTCGCCCAGATCTTTCCTTTGCTATCTATATAAAATGGTCTGTTGTTGGCCATAAAATAACGAAAACTAGCTTAATATACCAAATTAGCTAGTGGACAAGGATACTAAACAGGTCCTAGCTATAAAATATGGGTCATATTAATTAGAAAATCGTCTAATGGTACCCAAATTACAATGGAAATTACGTTGAGTCTCAAGGCGTATATTTCATCCATTATAGATATATCTGGGACGCCACCGATCACGTCTGGACGGAAGTTTACTCGCAGTCACAGATGAGGTGGCTGCACGCCGACTGCTGTGAGAACAAGATGGACAGCCCTCTGATGTATGAACACGGCTGGGGGAAGAAGCTGTCGTACATCTTTGCGTTCTCCAAAGATGAGGTTACGGACGTCACATGGAGATACACAGCCAAGAGAAAGGAGATTATGCCGAGAAGAAACAGGTAAGGCTTTGTTATTGTCTTTGTGTGGCCATAATACATAGAGATCTTTTGTTTTTGTTTGGCCATAATACATAGAGATCTTTGGTTATGTCTTGTTCTCACCCTCTCTATTAAAGGGGTCAAGTATGTTTATATAGAATAGAAACAGGTAAGGCTTTGTTTTTGTCTAGGAGTTATTGGAAAGGTATTGGTTTTCAGGAAATAGGGAGAAACTGGTTCACAAATAGGGTGGTGAATGATTGGAATGGACTCAGTAGACAGGTAGTTAGTGAGGAGTCTATAGGGGTCTTGAAAAGGAGGCTGGATAAATTCATGGATGGGGATGAAAGGTGGATGTAGGTAGTGTTAAGTAACAGGAACTACCACGTGTAGGTCTCACGGCCTCTTGTAGCTTCCTTATTTTATTATGTTCTTATTGTTTGTATGGTGTGGTTCACATGTTGGGAGAACTGGCTGGCCACTACTACTACTACTACTACTACTACTACTACTACTACTACTACTACTACTACTACTACTACTACTACTACTCTCTTTCTCTCTCTATCTCTATCTTTCTACTACTACTACTACTACTACTACTACTACTACTACTACTACTACTACTACTACTACTACTACTACTACTACTACTACTACTACTACTACCACCACCACCACCACCACCGCTACTACTACTACTACTATTACTATTTTTTTTTTCTTTTTTTTTTCTTTTTTTTACTACTACTACTACTACTACTACTACTACTACTACTACTACTACTACTACTACTACTACTACTACTACTATTGTGGTTCAGGTGTGGGGAGCAGTGGCTGGCAGAAAGGCTGCTACACATGAACAACACGCGGCGAGAAGGTTACCCCGCGCCCCAGGTCATACTTCTGGACGTGCGGAAGATGAAAGAGCTCGCCGAGTTTACCGTCGACAACACCGTCAAGGAATGTAAGGCAGCGGCATTTTAACCCTTTAGATACCAGGGTAATGTGGTGCTATATTCACATAGATACCAGGCTGATGTGATGCTATATTCACATAGATACCAGGCTGATGTGATGCTATATTCACATAGATACCAGGGTGATGTGGTGCTATATTCACATAGATACCAGGCTGATGTGATGCTATATTCACATAGATACCAGGCTGATGTGGTGCTACTATATTCACATAGATACCAGGGTGATGTGGGGCTATATTCACATAGATACCAGGGTGATGTGGTGCTATATTCACATAGATACCAGGGTGATGTGGTGCTATATTCACATAGATACCAGGGTGATGTGGTGCTATATTCACATAGATACCAGGGTGATGTGGTGCTACTATATTCACATAGATACCAGGGTGATGTGGGCTATATTCACATAGATACCAGGCTGATGTGGTGCTACTATATTCACATAGATACCAGGGTATGTGGTGCTATATTCACATAGATACCAGGGTATGTGGTGCTATATTCACATAGATACCAGGCTGATGTGATGCTATATTCACATAGATACCAGGCTGATGTGATGCTATATTCACATAGATACCAGGGTGATGTGGTGCTATATTCACATAGATACCAGGCTGATGTGATGCTATATTCACATAGATACCAGGCTGATGTGGTGCTACTATATTCACATAGATACCAGGGTGATGTGGGCTATATTCACATAGATACCAGGGTGATGTGGTGCTATATTCACATAGATACCAGGGTGATGTGTGCTATATTCACATAGATACCAGGGTGATGTGGTGCTATATTCACATAGATACCAGGGTGATGTGGTGTACTATATTCACATAGATACCAGGGTGATGTGGGGCTATATTCACATAGATACCAGGGTGATGTGGTGCTATATTCACATAGATACCAGGGTGATGTGGTGCTATATTCACATAGATACCAGGGTGATGTGGTGCTACTATATTCACATAGATACCAGTGTAATGTGGTGCTATATTCACATAGATACCAGGGTGATGTGATGCTACTATATTCACATAGATACCAGGGTAATGTGGGCTATATTCACATAGATACCAGGGTGAGTGGTGCTATATTCACATAGATACCAGCTGATGTGATGCTATATTCACATAGATACAGGGTGATGTGTGCTATATTCACATAGATACCAGGCTGATGTGATGCTACTATATTCACATAGATACCAGGGTGATGTGGTGCTATATTCACATAGATACCAGGCTGATGTGATGCTATATTCACATAGATACCAGGGTGATGTGGTGCTATATTCACATAGATACCAGGGTGATGTGATGCTATCTATATTCACATAGATACCAGGGTGATGTGGGGCTATATTCACATAGATACCAGGGTGATGTGGTGCTATATTCACATAAATACCAGGGTGATGTGGTGCTACTATATTCACATAGATACCAGGGTAATGTGGTGCTATATTCACATAGATACCAGGGTGATGTGAGCTATATTCACATAGATACCAGGGTGATGTGGTGCTATATTCACATAGATACCAGGCTGATGTGGTGCTATATTCACATAGATACCAGGGTGATGTGGTGCTACTATATTCACATAGATACCAGGCTGATGTGGTGCTACTATATTCACATAGATACCAGGCTGATGTGGTGCTACTATATTCACATAGATACCAGGGTGATGTGGTGCTATATTCACATAGATACCAGGCTGATGTGGTGCTATATTCACATAGATACCAGGGTGATGTGGTGCTATATTCACATAGATACCAGGGTGATGTGATGCTACTATATTCACATAGATACCAGGGTGATGTGGTGCTATTTCACATAGATACCAGGGTAATGTGGTGCTATATTCACATAGATACCAGGCTGATGTGGTGCTACTATATTCACATAGATACCAGGCTGATGTGATGCTATCTATATTCACATAGATACCAGGGTGATGTGATGCTACTATATTCACATAGATACCAGGGTGATGTGGGGCTATATTCACTTAAATACCAGGGTGATGTGGTGCTATATTCACATAGATACCCGTGTGATGTGGTGCTACTATATTCACATAGATACCAGGCTGATGTGGTGCTATATTCACATAGATACCCGTGTGATGTGAGCTATATTCACATAGATACCAGGCTGATGTGATGCTATGTTCTCATAAATACCAGGCTGATGTGGGCTATATTCACATAGATTCCAGGGTAATGTGGTGCTATATTCACATAGATACCAGGCTGATGTGATGCTATGTTCCTACCATCAGCGGAGAGGGAAGGGAGGAGTTCGGGATCCCTGGAGTGGCGACTGTCGAGGGGGGAAACGCAAACACAAGTCACCGCGGAATCTGGCTTCGTCTTCCGCTTGAACCCGAAGGAGGCGGAGGAGAAGGTGTTTGAGGTGACGTACTCGCCCTCGGTGGATCAGTACCAGAGGCGGAACGGGCTGAGCGGGGCGGAAGGCATTATGAAAGGGTGGCGGAGTGGGTGAAGATGGCCAGGAATGTTTTCAGGAAGGAGGAGGCGGATTGGCATATGGTTTATCTGTGCAGGACTGGTAAGTGAAGTCATGGTGAAGTTTTTTGTTGACAGGAGCTTAGTTTTCCTTGACTTATATTGATTTTGGTGCCTTGGGTTTGCACTTTATAACCCCTTGAGACCCAGAACGTTATTTCCATTGTAATTTGGGTGCCATTAGACGATTTTTAGTGACTATAAGCAATGTTTTAATAGCTATGACCTGTTTAGTATCCTTGTCCACTAACTCATTTGGTATATTCAGTGACTTTTCGTGATTTTATGGCTAACAACAGACGATTTTTCACATAGCAAAGGAAAGATCTGGGCGTGAAGGGGTTAACTTAATGATTCACATGTAGAAAAGGCATAATAACCAAAATAATAACCTACATCTAACCTAACGTAACCTAAAATGAACAGGGAGGAAGTTGTTGCTCAAGTGTGTTTGTGTTTTGATCCCCCAGAAGGCTCCTGTGAGGGTGAGGTGCGCTGGGAGGTGGACTGGTCGCACACGGACTTGCGAGTCAGGGAGGCGACTGTGCTGCTCGGGCGCGACACTTACGAGGACGGCCGCGTGGAGTGGAGGGTCTGTTGCGGCGACCTCTGTGTGACGCCCCAAGGTAGGTTTTTTTTTTTTTCTGTTTATTTTCTTCTAATTTCTTTTATTTTCTTTTTCTCTTTATTTTTCTCTTTAATTTCCTTTTTTTCTCTGCTTGCTCTTTTTTTTTTTTTTTTTTTCTTTTCTCTCAATAAGCTTCTTTTATTATATGATTTTCGCCTGTTTGCCATCTTTATTTTATTTTATTAATTTATTATTATATTATTATTATATTATTATATTATTATTATATTATTATTATTATTATTATTATTATTAAGTTGGAGCCTATCGTGTATGTAGGCAATTTTTTTTTTTTTACAAGTGTCTGGTTAACGTATGCCATTTCTTGTCTTCAGTAGCAAACACACACACACACACACACACACACACACACGCACACACACACATAGAAGCCTGGAACAACCTTGATGCAAAAGTGATTAATGCAAGAAGTATTCAGGACTTCAAAGGCAAGCTGGATAATAATAGATTTGGAGACGGGACAGTACGAGCATTACTCTTTTCCTGTATGTTACAACTAGGTAAACACACACACACACACACACACACACATATATATTAAGAACATAAGAAAATAAGGAGGCTACAAGAGGCCGTGAGACCTACACGAGGTAGTTCCTGTTACTTAACACTACCTACATCCACCTTTCATCCCCATCCATAGCATTGTCTAGCCTCCCTTTAAAGCTCCCTATTGACTCCGCACTAACTACCTGTCTACTGAGTCCATGCCAATCATTCACCACCCTATTTGTGAACCAGTTTTTCCCTATTTCTTTATTAAATCTACATAACTACTTGAACTTGAAAAAAAGAGGAGAGAGAGAGAGAGAGAGAGAGAGAGAGAGAGAGAGAGAGAGACTTAGTAATGGTCTATGAATTAATGAATAACTTAAAGAAGGTCGAGACAAATAATTTACTCCACCTCTGTGTATGTCGTTTAACAAAATCCTGCTTTACAAAAATTCAGAATCGCGCCGAATAAAAATTGCACCGAGACGTTTTAACGCACCAAAGATTCGAAGTTACGTATAAAATTAGTTCCAAATTTTACGAAATCAATGGGAACATATTGAACGGGTTGATTGAGCGCATTTTTCGCTCAATGCGCAATTTTCCTGGAATATATTTGGGTTTTAAACGAGGCATAGGAGTAATTGGACGAGAAATAACTGAATATTTAAATGAACAAAAAAAAAATTACTCAAATATTTAAGTGAACAAAAAAAATTTACTCAAATATTTAAGTGAACAAAAAAAAAAAAACTCAAATATTTAAGTGAACAAAAAAAAACCATTACTAAATATTTAAGTGGACAAAAATATCAAGAAAAGAAAGATATCGAAACGGTTACAGGGAGTTTCGTACACAAGTTGTTTCGTACCCAAGCTTTGTTAGTTGTTTCGTACACTGATTTTGAGTTTTTCCGTAGATACCAGGTGCCGTTTCGTAACTCGAGTAGTCAAGTTCAACTCTGATCTGAGTGTACAAAACGACTATGCTTTCATATAGACTACGAAACAACTTTTTGGTGTACGAATCTACTGGTGTACGAAACAACTTATGTACGAACTGACTGCGCCCCATCTAAACATAAGAACACAAGAAAATATAGACTACAATATGAATAGCTAAGAAGAGTGAATAACTTTCCTCTCAGAAGTACAGACACAGGAATGGCTTAGCAGAAGAGAGGATAGTGGCGAAGAACATCCATCTACAGGAGAACCTCGTTTATCCGGCACCCACGGGGGGGAGCGCATGCCGGATAACTCATTTTGCCGTTGTTTTGAGAGTTACTCTTATGGAATCGCCCAAAATCCCCTTTTTTTTTTTTTTTTTTTTTTTTTTCCCATCACAAGGAACCGGCCAAGGGCACAACAAAAATGGGTAACACAAAGTCCGCTTAGTTGCCAGTCCCTATAAAGAAGACAGTAAGAGAATAAAATTAAAAAGCCAATTTAGTTCGGGAGGTGTCTTGTTACTCTTATTTTGAAAAGATGTAAGTCATAGGAAAGTGGAAAAATAGAAACAGGAAGAGAGTTCCAGAGTTTATCAGTGAAAAAAAAAAAAAAAAAAAAAAAAAAAAAACCTGGGTCGATTAGTGCCGTTGTTTTGAGGCTGCCGTTGTTTTAAATGCCGGTTAAACGAGGTTCTCCTGTATTTAAGACACAAGAACATAAGAACATAAGGAAGCTACAAGAGGCCGTGAGACCTACACGAGGTAGTTCCTGTTACTAAACACTACCTACATCCACCTTTCCTCCCATCCATGAAATTATCCAGCCTCCTTTTAAAACTCCCCGACTCTGCACTAACTACCTAACGACGCCATTCCAATCATTCACCACCCTATTTGTGAACCAGGAGGCAAAATAGTGACCATATAACATCCTCTTATGAGCATGAACGGTTCACTTGCAGAGAAATCGGTGTGTCTGACCGAGGAGCTTGCTCGAGGAGGCGGGAAAAAGCTGGAGGTATCAGCCGTGCTCACCAAAGGGAAGGGAACTGTGGCTGGAACACCCATCATTTCGCCAAGCGTTCCTCACCGACTTTCCTCCACATAGGATAAGCTTGAAGAGCGAGGCGGAGTGGTGGCCGAAAGGATGTGTTTTGTATAGAAAGATAGTTTCCTTTTCCCCTCAGAAGTTAGTTTGTTTTTATAATCCCAGTGATTTTGACTGGATAGGGGATGAGTGGCCAAAAGGAGTGTTTTATAGAAAGATAGTTTTATTCTCAGAGTTAGTTTGTTGTTTATATCAGTGATATTTGAGGATAGGGTGGAGGTGGCCTAAGGATTGGTTTTGTTAGAAAGATAGTTCTTTTCTCAGAGAGTTGTTGTTTAAATTCAGTGATATTTGATGGATAGGATGGCGTGGTGGCCGAAGGATGTGTTTTGTATAGAAAGATCAAATTTTCTTTTCTCAGAGAGTTTTGTATATCAGTGATATTTGATGGGAGGGGGATGGAGTGGTGGCCGAAAGGATGTGTTTTGTATAGAAAGATCAAGTTTTATTTTCTTCAGAGTTAGTTTGTTGTTTATATTCAGTGATATTTGATGGGATAGGGGATGGAGTGGTGGCCGAAAGGATGTGTTTTGTATAGAAAGATCGAGTTTTCTTTTCTTCAGAGATAGTTTGTTGTTTATATGCAGTGATATTTGATGGGATAGGGGATGGAATGGTGGCTTAAAAGATTCATGAATACAATTTGGCTTAATTTTAAGTTGGCTTAATTTTCTCGTGGTTAATATTTTGCCGGAGTGAAGTTTGTTTACAGAATAATAATATCTTGTAGGAGTGTTTTTTTTCTCTCAGTATATAATTATTACCCACATTCAGGGTAATCATGATGTCTTTTTTCACCCAATTTCCTGATGATCATATTTTTGTCAGAAGCTACTTATGTTTATTTATCAATATTTTGTTATTAGAAAGGAGAGTCTCGGGTAGCGTGTGTGTGTGTGTGTGTGGTGTGTGTGTGTGTGTGTGTGTGAGAGCAGTGTACCAAAGTTTCTCAGGCGTGTATGTCTAGGTCGAGTTATTCAGCCATGACCTTAACCCCTCGAGACCCAGAGTGTAATTTCCATTGTAATTTGGGTACCATTAGTCGATTTTTAGTGACTATAAGCAAGGTTTTATAGATACGACCTGTTTAGTATCCTTGTCGACTAACTCATGTGGTATATTCAGTTACTTTTCGTAATTTTATGGCTAACAACAGACAATTTTATATAGCAAGGAAAGATCTGGGCGTGAAGGGGTTACTCTTCACGCCCAGATCTTTCCTTTGCTATATGAAATTAAATTAAATTGATCTGTTGTCCAGCCATAAAATTACAAAAAGTAACTGAATATACCACATTAACTAGTGGACAAGGATACTAAACAGGTCATAGCTATTAAAATATTGCTTATATTAATTAAAATCATCTAATGGTACCCAAATTACAATGATTTTGGGTCTCTAGGGGTCAATAAGAGCTGTTCTGTGCCTTGTGTCGTGTGCTTGCCATAGCAGTCCTATAGTTATTGATCATGTAATGCAGTATAAGGGGCATGGGCAAGCACACAGCAAACCATAGATTTCTACTTTTTGTATTCATGGATATACAGGAGAACCTCGTTTAACCGGCATTCAAAATAACGGCAGCCTCAAAACAACGGCACTAATCGATCCAGTCTTTTTTTTTTTTTTTTTTTTTTTTTTTTTTCTCCGGTTCCTTGTGATGGGGAAAAAAAAAAAAAAAAAAAAAAAAGCATTTTGGGCGATTCCAT
>JACEEZ010000831.1:2500-47500 GCA_016584305.1 Chionoecetes opilio | reverse complement strand
GAATTCTGCGAGTCAAGCCAAACCTTCGCTACAGAATCAAATCAAGGACAGAGTGAAGCGGAAGGTAGCGCGAGAGATAGTCAGCGAGCGATCGGGTATGTGTGTGTAGGCTACTCCCTATAGACTCACTGTCTGACGCAAGTGGTGGGTTTTTAAGTGTTAAGTGGAAGGCTGGACAACGCTTCGCCGCCATGGGAACGGTCGTGGTAACTTGGGTAAGCTGAAACATGAGATTTTGTGTATAATATCAGGATTTTAATTAACCCCTTCACGCCCAGATCTTTCCTTTGTTATAAAAAAATTGTCTGTTGTTAGCCATAAAAATACGGAAAGTCATGAATATATCAAATTAGTTAGTGGAGAAGGGTACTAAACAGGTTATATCTATAAAATATTGCTTGTAGTCACTAAAAATCGTTTAATGGTAGGTAAATTGCAATGGAAATTACGCTCTGGGTCTCAAGGGGTTAAGGCATCCCGCGATTTGCAGTCAACTTTATTATGAAACAGCCTCTCGCTTTTCGTCAAAGTCAACTCTTTTTCGTTCCCTTAAACCGTTTCCAAGCCCTGATCATGTCATTGTGAATTGGCTGAAATAGGGACTTCTAATCATTGTAACTGAAAACTGACTCCAGATTCGTGTTCAGCATGCCCGAAACTGCTAGGAACAAATTTTCAAACAAATCTATTTTCAAAAATATTGCACATTTTGTAAGGGGTTTGCCTTGCAAAATTTGCAATATTTTTTGAAAAATAGATTTGCTTGAAAATTAGTTCCTAGCAGTTTCGGGCATGTTGAACACAAATCTGGCGTCAGTTTTCAGTTACAATGATTAGAAGTCCCTATTTCAGCCAATTCACAATGACATGATACTTCCAGATATTCCTTAAAAATCACAAATTAGACAAAACTTACTACAAGACATAAACATATAATAGGCATTGCTTTCTCTATACATGTTGCACTTATCTGCCATAGTTATTACATCTAGTAGCTCTTTCAGTGTCGTATGATTAGTTACGTCTCTATTTCGACGCAATTTACATGTATGAATACTTCCATATATCTAATCACATTAGACAAACTTCTTTCTGACACTAATCTCTCTCTCTCTCTCTTCATGTCTCTCTCCTCTCATCTCTCCATGTCTTCATATCTCTTCTCTCGTCGTATCAGTTTGTCTACTTTTCTCTTTCCTTTTTCTCGTTTCTAGCTTCTCTCTGCTCTCTCTATCTCTCTCTCTCTCTCTCCTCTCTCTCTCTCTCTCTCTCTCTCTCTCTCTCTCTCTCTCTCTCTCTCTCTCTCTCTCTCTCTCTCTCGTCTCTCTCTCTCTCTCTCTCTCTCTCTCTCATACACATACACATAACATGAGGACCTTAGCAACAGAATCACACACACACACACACACACACACACACACACACACACACTGACACTGATGAGAAGACGAAATGTGTGTGTGTGTGTGTGTGTGTGTGTGTGTGTGACCCGCTCGGCTGTCATCCAAATATTCTTTTTCCTTCGCTAACAAAGAGTAACAAGACGTGAGAGGCAGTGCGACAAAGAGTACCTTGATATTGTACTAGGGAAAGGGAACACGCAGTTAGTACCTAGGCTATAAGGGTTCAAAAGGGACATATGTAGCCCTTCAAAAAATAATTAGTGGATAAAATAGATGAATTATAAAGTTACGTTACGGAAAAAATCATCGAAAAATATTCTTCACTCGTAGCCTACACTCTCAGAAATAAGGGGTATATTAAGGGTAGAATTGTTACATCGCACCATCACTACCCTTTTTATACCCTATGTCCAGGCTGGAGGGTAGATGCTGCTGATTATACCCTTCATCTACCCTTTATCTACCCTTTTTAGACGAGAGGGTTGAGAAAGGGTATATTTGGGGTTGGAAAAGGGTATATTTAGGGTTGCAAAAGGGTATATTTGTAAGGGTAGAAAAAGGGTAGCAGTATTTCATCACTACAAACACCCTTTTTCTACCCTTTTCCTACCCTTCTTTTCTAAGAGTGTACACGTCACGTCACCGAGATATTTTTTTTTTTTTTTTTTTTTTTTTTTTTGCAGTGAATTGATTTGGTTGACGGTTAATTTTGTTTATTCTGTAAAGACTTCAAGGATTATGTTCATTTTATGATTTTTATAGGATTTTAACCCCTTTCATACGCCGCAGATTTTTTTTCCTTGTTTATAAAAATATTGTTATTTTGTGTTTCGGCATAAAATTACGAAAAGTGACTGATATTATACCCACATGACTTGTGGCAAAAAGGTACTAATACAGTCCTAATCTATATAACATTGCTTATAGTCACTAAAAATTGTCTAATGGTACCCAAATTACAATGGAAATTACGTTCTGGGTCTCAAGGGGTTAAAGCGATTGATTTTTTTTCGTTATTGATCAAGCTAAGGAGATTATTGCCTTCTATCATTATTATATATGTATTTTTTTCTTATATTGCTGTTGCCGAGACGAAGATAAGTTAAGAACATAAGAACATAAGAAAATAAGGAAGCTACAAGCGGCCGTGAGACCTACACGTGGTAGTTCCTGTTACTTAACACTACCTACATCCACCTTTCATCCCCATCCATGACACTGTCCAGCCTCCTTTTAAAACTCCCTAATGACTCCCCACTAACTACCCCATGACTGAGTCCATTCCAAACATTTACTAGGTAGACAAGTAATGTCTAGGTAATAAAAGATAATAGGTAATTAGATGATGATATAATAGATAGCCTAATGATATTGACCTTCCTAACACTAAGTAATAAGTTAGGAGTATTAGATCATAAGGAAGCTTGGCCGGTCTAGGAGTATATTTCCACGGCCTTCTATATACTTATTGGTTGATAGTTGATAGTAAACACCATTAATGACTTCTTATATATCATTTATATATCATCATTTCAAAAAAATTCTTTCATTTCATTTTATTCTTGTTACTCGATTTTTTTTTTTTTTCTGCAAATCTTCTCTTGTTTTTTTCATTATTCTTTTCTTTAATATTTATCCTCTTCTTCCTCTTCCTCTTCCTCTTCCTCTTCCTCTTCCTCTTCCTATCCTCCCTTTCTTCCTCCTCCGCTTCCTCTTCCTCTTCCTATCCTCCCTTTCTTCCTCCTATTCCTCCTCTTCCTCTTCCTATCCTCCCTTTCTTCCTCCTCTTCCTCCTCTTCCTCTTCCTGTCCTCCCTCTCTTCCTCCTCTTCCTCCCCTTCCTCTTCCTATCCTCCTCTTCCTCTTCCTATCCTCCCTTTCTTCCTCCCTTTCTTCCTCCTCTTCCTCTTCCTATCCTCCCTTTCTTCCTCCTCTTCCTCTTCCTATCCTCCCTTTCTTCCTCCTCCTCCTCTTCCTCTTCCTCTTCTTATCCTCCCTTTCTTCCTCCTCTTCCTCCTCTTCCTCTTCCTATCCTCCCTTTCTTCCTCCTCTTCCTCCTTCCTTACCTCCCTTTCTTCCTCCTCTTCCTCTTCCTATCCTCCTCTTTCTTCCTCCTCCTCCTCTTTTCCTCTTCCTATCCTCCCTTTCTTCCTCCTCTTCTTCTTCTTCCTATCCTCCCTTTCTTCCTCCTCTTCCTCATTATCCTTTCCTATCCTACCTTTCTTCCTCTTCTTCCTCTTCCTATCCTCCTTTTCTATCCTCTTCCTCCTCTTCCTTAATATCTTCCTCTTTCTCCTCCTAGAAAATAAAAAAAAGGCTTCACATTCGCCATAAAATCTTAAGTTCACATTAAAATCACATTTTATAAACCTTAAAAAAAAACTAAACCCTTCAGAAAAAACATTTACGACTTAGAATCAAACAGTCTTAAGATATCTATTATAATTCCGAAAAAATCCCCTAAGAAAACCAATAGGATCCAATGTTTAGATAAAGGATTTGAGTTACGATCTTTTATAGTCTTAAGTCTAAAGATAAAAACTTCAGAGAATCAGATGCCAAGTTTATAGAGTTGATCGCCTTTGATCCTAATTAAAAAGGATTGTCTTGAAATTTATTGACTATTTGCATGTTCAGTAAAGCGAATTGAAACACCTGTGAATTTATCTATATCCATCTCTCTCTCTCTCTCTCTCTCTCTCTCTCTCTCTCTCTCTCTCTCTCTCTCTCTCTCTCTCTCTCTCTCTCTCTCTCTCTCTCTCTCTCTCTCTCTCTCTCTCTCTCTCTCTCTCTCTCTCTCTTTCGCGGCCTTTTTTGATATCTTTATAATTATGTAAGTCCTTGGCTCTCTCTCTCTCTCTCCTCTCTCTCCTCTCTCTCTCTCTCTCTCTCTCTCTCTCTCTCTCTCTCTCTCTCTCTCTCTCTCTCTCTCTCTCTCTCTCTCTCTCTCTCTCTCTCTCTCTCTTTCTCTTTCTTTCGCGGCCTTTTTTGATATCTTTATAATTATGTAAGTCCTTGGCCCCCTCTCTCTCTCTCTCTCTCTCTCTCTCTCTCTCTCTCTCTCTCTCTCTCTCTCTCTCTCTCTCTCTCCTCTCTCTCTCTCTCTCTCTCCTCTCATGCAGCGTCCCTGTGCATATCGGTCAGCGGTTCGAGTCCGCCTAGTTCGTGCTGACGTGGCGGCGCTTTGTATAGTCCATAACCTTGTAGTTGGTACTTGCAAAGTGTCTAGATAGGATGAAAATCATATCTTCTCTCTCCTCTCTCTCTCTCTCCTCTCTCTCTCTCTCTCTCTCTCTCTCCTCTCTCTCTCTCTCTCCCTCTTCGTCTCTCTCTCTCTCTCTCTCTCTCTCTCTCTCTCTCTCCTCTCTCTCTCTCTCCTCTCTCTCTCTCTCTCTCTCTCTCTCTCTCCTTCTTTCGCGGCCTTTTTTGATATCTTTATAATTATGTAAGTCCTCTCTCTCTCTCTCTCTCTCTCTCTCTCTCTCTCCTCTCTCTCTCTCTCTCTCTCTCTCTCTCTTCTCTCTCTCTCTCTCTCTCTCTCTCTCTCTCTTCTCTTTCTTTCGCGCCTTTTTGATATCTTTTAATTATGTAGTCCTTGCCTCTCTCTCTCTCTCTCTCTCTCTCTCTCTCCTCTCCTCTCTCTCTCTCTCTCTCTCTCTCTCTCTCTCTCTCTCTCTCTCTCTCTCTCTCTCTCTCCCTCTCTCTCTCTCTTTCTCTCTCTGTCTCTGTCTTTCTTTCTTTACCTCTCTCTCTCTCTCTCTCTCTCTCTCTCTCTGTTCTCTTCATCTCTCTTCTCTCTCTCCTCTCTCTCTCTCTTCTCTCTCTCTCTCCTCTCTCTCCTCTCTCTGCTTCTCTCTCTCTTTCTCTCGCTCGTGTACCAAAAAACTGTGAAGTATGTCTGTTTTTTGCCCCATTTTAGAGAGTACTTGGCTTAGGAAACCTTGGAACAGATTTTTACCTTGTCACTTCCAACCCCTAATGTTTATTCTTGATTTGAAGGATACGGAGATGTGCGCCGTGGCTTAGCGTACCTTGATTTGAGGGATACGGAGATGTGCGTTGTGGCGTAGCGTACCTTATTTAGAGAGATACGGAGATGTGCGTTGTGGCGTAGCGTACCTTAATTAGAGAGATACGGAGATGTGCGCCTTGGCTTAGCGTACCTTGATTTGAGGGATACGGAGATGTGCGTTGTGGCGTAGCGTACCTTGATTTGAGGGATACGGAGATGTGCGTTGTGGCGTAGCGTACCTTGATTTGAGGGATACGGAGATGTGCGTTGTGGCGTAGCGTACCTTAATTAGAGAGATACGGAGATGTGCGTTGTGGCGTAGCGTACCTTGATTTGAGGGATACGGAGATGTGCGCCGTGGCTTAGCGTACCTTGATTTGAGAGATACGGAGATGTGCGTTGTGGCGTAGCGTACCTTGATTTGAGAGATACGGAGATGTGCGTTGTGGCGTAGCATACCTTAATTAGAGAGATACGGAGATGTGCGTTGTGGCGTAGCGTACCTTAATTAGAGAGATACGGAGATGTGCGTTGTGGCGTAGCGTACCTTAATTAGAGAGATACGGAGATGTGCGTTGTGGCGTAGCGTACCTTAATTAGAGAGATACGGAGATGTGCGTTGTGGCGTAGCGTACCTTAATTGAGAGATACGGAGATGTGCGTTGTGGCGTAGCGTACCTTAATTAGAGAGATACGGAGATGTGCGTTGTGGCGTAGCGTACCTTAATTAAGAGATACGGAGATGTGCGTTGTGGCGTAGCGTACCTTAATTAGAGAGATACGGAGATGTGCGTTGTGGCGTAGCGTACCTTAATTAGAGAGATACGGAGATGTGCGCCGTGGCTTAGCGTACCTTGATTTGAGGGATACGGAGATGTGCATTGTGGCGTAGTGTACCTTAATTTGAAGGATACGGGGATGTGCGTTGTGGTGTAGCGTACCTTAATTAGAGAGATACGGAGATGTGCGTTGTGGTGTAGCGTACCTTGATATGAGGGATACGGAGATGTGCGTTGTGGCGTAGCGTACCTTGATTTGAGGGATACGGAGATGTGCGTTGTGGCGTAGCGTACCTTGATTTGAGGGATACGGATATGTGCGTTGTGGCGTAGCGTACTTGATTTGAGGGATACGGAGATGTGCGTTGTGGCGTAGCATACCTTGATATGAGGGATACGGAGATGTGCGTTGTGGCGTAGCGTACCTTGATTTGAGGGATACGGAGATGTGCGTTGTGGCGTAACATACCTTGATATGAGGGATACGGAGATGTGCGTTGTGGCGTAGCGTACCTTGATTTGAGGGATACGGAGATGTGCGTTGTGGCGTAGCGTACCTTGATTTGAGGATACGGAGATGTGCATTGTGGCGTAGCGTACCTTGATTTGAGGGATACGGAGATGTGCGTTGTGGCGTAGCGTACCTTGATTTGAGGGATACGGAGATGTGCGTTGTGGCGTAGCGTACCTTGATTTGAGGGATACGGAGATGTGCGTTGTGGTGTAGCGTACCTTGATTTGAGGGATACGGAGATGTGCGTTGTGGCGTAGCGTACCTTGATTTGAGGGATACGGAGATGTGCGTTGTGGTGTAGCGTACCTTGATTTGAGGGATACGGAAATGAGCGTTGTGGCGTAGCGTACCTTGATTTGAGGGATACGGAGATGTGCGTTGTGGTGTAGCGTACCTTGATTTGAGAGATACGGAGATGTGCATTGTGGCGTAGCGTACCCTCCTCTACCCTTGCTTCTATTAACATGTATTGAGAGAGTAGAAGTATTATTTTGCTTTGAGGGATACGGAGATGTGCATTGTGGCGTAGCGTACCCTCTACCCTTGCTTCTATTAACATGTATTGAGAGCGTAAAAGTATTGTTATATATTACATTACGCCACAATAAGAATATAAGGTTTTGATACATAGAAAGTTCCATATAGACGGACAGACATATTTTAGACAGATACTTTAGACATTTTTGAGACGTAGAAAGATTCCATAGACAGACATATTTCAGACAGACACATATTTCCTATGGCGTCGTTTCTATAGTTTTTGCCAAATGATAAAATGTCGCGTTCAAGGATAGAGTTTAAGAGAGAGAGAGAGAGAGAGAGAGAGAGAGAGAGAGAGAGAGAGAGAGAGAGAGAGAGAGAGAGAGAGAGAGAGAGAGAGAAAGAGAGAGAGAGGCAGACAGACAGAGAGAGAGAGACAGACAGACACACAGAGAGAGAGAGAGACAGACAGACACACACAGAGAGAGAGAGACAGACAGACACACACAGAGAGAGAGAGAGACAGACAGACACACACACAGAGAGAGAGAGAGAGAGAGAGAGAGAGAGAGAGAGAGAGAGAGAGAGAGAGAGAGAGAGAGAGAGAGAGAGAGAGGCAGTCTTGAGGCACTGTGAGGCACCTGGTCACACCTGGTCTTCGTCTACCCTTGGCTCGTGGCACCCAAGACCAACATGCATATGGATTACTTGACAGAAATTGCGTCATGCTTTATGGCCACAGCGCTGTTACGACTGTTAGCTTAGCACGAGAGAAAGTCACAAGCATACAATGAAAGTATTAGTAAAGTATTGCAATAAAATAACCTAACTATTTCCTCCAATACAAATTTTTTTCTTGCTATTTTCTTTCCAATTACCCACTTCAACAAACCTTCTAATTGCCTCTGTACTTCCAACGAACTTTGAACGTAATTTCCAGTGTAATTTACGTACCATCAGACGATTTTTAATGAATATAAGCAATGTTTTATAGATATGAACCTGTTTAGTATCCTTGTCCACTAGCTAATTTGGTATATTTAGCTACTTTTCGTAATTTTATGGCTAACAACAGACGATTTTAATGAATATAAGCAATGTTTTATAGATGTGACCTGTTTAGTATCCTTGTCCACTAGCTAATTTGGTATATTTAGCTACTTTTCGTAATTTTATGGCTAACAACAGACGATTTTAATTAATATAAGCAATGTTTTATAGATAATGACCTGTTTAGTATCCTTGTCCACTAGCTAATTTGATATATTAAGTTACTTTTCGTAATTTTATGGCTAACAACAGACGATTTTAATGAATATAAGCAATATTTTATAGATATGACCTGTTTAGTATCCTTGTCCACTAGCTAATTTGTGTATATTTAGCTACTTTTCGTAATTTTATGGCTAACAACAGATGATTTAACATAGCAAAGGAAAGATCTGGGCGTGAAGGGGTTAAGCTATATAGGAAACACCATATATATATATATGGGTAGAGTCAAATTCCGCCTAGCTATAAAACACATTAAAGCTAAATCACGTAGCATTAACACACATATTTGAAGAGGATGTTGACCTGAGTGAATATAGAAAAGAAATATCTATGTATAGTAGCAACTACCTATATATATGTATGCTGGATGGATAATAGAGTTGAGTGAAGATTAACCAAACCTTCACGCCTAGATCTTTCCTTTGTTATATAAAATCGTCTGTTGTTAGACATACAATTACGAAAAGTAACTAAATAAACCAAATTAGTTAGTGGACAAGGATACTAAACAGGTCATATCTATAAACATTGCTTATATTAATTAAAATCGTCTAATGGTACCCAAATTACTATGGAAATTACGTTCTGGGCCTCAATTAAGACAGGTTAGCGTTGCGGCGTGGTTACATGTGCTTTGGCGTTTCGTTGTTACTGTGTGAAGGGAAGAGAAGGGAAGGGAAGGGAAGGGAAGGGAAGGGAAGGGATGGAAGGGAAGGAGAAGGGAAGGGAATGGAAGGGAAGGGAGAAGGAAGGGAAGGGAAGAGAAGAGAAGGGAAGGGAATTACGAAGGACGGAAAGGGAAGGGAAGGGAGAAGGGAAGGGAAAGGGAAAGGGAAGGGAAGGGAATAGAGGGAAGGGAGAAGGGAAGGGAAGAGAAGGGAAGGGAAGGAAAGAGAAAGGAAGGGAATGGAGGGAAGGGAAGGGAAGGGAAGGGGGAAGAGTGCATAAAAAAAGGGGTGTTCATTCGTCGCCATATTAATAGATTGTGTAATGCCGCGGCGAGGACACGAGGGAGGGATAAGGCAACGACACGAGAAAGGGACACACCACACACACACAACACACACACACACACACACACACACACACACACACACACACACACACACACACACACACACACACACACACACACAAAGACGGAAGGCCAGAAATAGCTACAGCCTCCTTCTTCAAATCTATACAAAAAAAACCTAAAAAAAAAAAACATTTCCGCAAGTCGCAATGCTATAGATTGAACTCTTGATATTTTGCTGTTGGATTTGCTGTTGGAATCATTACGGAAGCTTCAAGCCGGTGGTAGGTAGCTGCAGCACTTAACAACAGCATAGACAGAACACCAAAATTGGGGATCCCGGAGAAAGAGGGGCGTGTCGCTTTGGGTGTGTGCGCGCGCAGCTGGTTGGTGGTAAAGGTGGAGCCAAAAATTTGACTTGCGGGTGCCCGACAGACCCTCAAGCAGCTGCAAACATCTCAAGTTTCGTTCAGATTTCACGTTTTCGGAATATTTCGTTCCTGCACACACACGCAATAGCCTCACCTATTTCAGTTTCCGTACCTAGCTAGGATGTCCCTAAATATCTAATGTACGTGTTATGCCTCGTATATCAAAGATGCATTCTGGAGTACATGCCATCCGTGAAATGTGCTTCGTTTTTTAATAAGGTTCATAGTTTTCATAGTTTCTTGAGGGTTATTTCCATCAACATGTGCTGGGGGTGTGAGGGAGGGGCTTATGGGTAGGGGGGAAGGGGGTGGTAGAAGAGGGGGGTCGGGATGGGGGCTGGCAGGAAAATGGGTGGGATGGGTGGGAGCGTGAAGAAATTCTGATTTGGGCGTTCATTCCCACCTCGGCGAGCAAACCGTCCAGGGGGCCTCGCTGTGACGTTTTTTTGACCGTTTTGACCATTTTTAATTGAGAAGTGCGTTTGTGTTCGTGCCGTTATGCGTGTGTGTGTGTGTGTGTGCGTGTCACCTGAAGACGCGAAGACAGAAAATCATGAGTGTATACATGTGTGTGTTACCGTATACCGATGACGTTACTATAATACCCATGGACACACAAGCACAGAAAATCGAAACTCCTAACTTTGAAAATAAAAAAACTGACATGGCAGAAAAAAAACACTCCTGTCGAACTATTAACACTTATCACAAAACTCCAACTCTTGAAAACTTATGAAAAACAATCTTGACGACTTGAATAAACAGCTCATGACGGACGCTGGAAATACGTGCAAAGATAAACCCATACCGTGCAAGTGAAGACCTTTTTAAAACAGTGTCTATTTTGCTTGCCTCGAATACATACCCTTTAAGAACCCTATTTAACCCTATTATCTATTTAACCTATTTTGCCCTCTATAGCTTACTTCCCTTCCTTCCTTGCCCTTTATACATGCGCCTATACACAACATAAGGATACAGTAACCCTTGACGAACCCTATTTTACCCTATTATCTATTTAACCTATTTTGCCCTCTATAGCTTACTTCCCTTCCTTCCTTGCCCTTTATACATGCGCCTATATACAACATAAGGATACAGTAACCCTTGACGAACCCTATTTTACCCTTAGCTTACGTCCCTTCCTTGCCCTTTATATACACTCTCAGAAATAAGGGGTATATTAAGGGTAGAATTGTTACATCGCACCATCACTACCCTTTTTAAACCCTATGTCCAGGCTGGAGGGTAGATGCTGCCGATTATACCCTTCATCTACCCTTTATCTACCCTTTTTAGACGAGAGGGTTGGAAAAGGGTATATTTGCGTCGATCCGAAAGGGTATATTTGTAAGGGTAGAAAAAGGGTAGCAGTATTTCATCACTACAAATACCCTTTTTCTACCCTTTTCCTACCCTTTTTTTCTAAGAGTGTATGCGTCTACACAACATAAGGATACAGTAACCCTTAAGGAACCCTAGTTTAGCCCTTACCTTACTGCCCTTCCTTGCCCTTTATATATGCCCCTACACAACATAAGGATACAGTAACCCTTAAGGAACCCTATTCAACCCTTACCTTACTGCCCTTCCTTGCCCTTTATATATGCCCCTACACAACATAAGGATACAGTAACCCTTAAGGAACCCTATTTAGCCCTTAGCTTACTCCCTTCCTTCCATGCCCTTTATATGTGGCCCTACAAAGTTTATACGGTGATTTCTAAGCTGATCTAGAATATTTATTGATCCTGTACGTGCTTAGAATCATATGTTAAGTACTAGAAATTTAGTTTTTATCTAAATTATCCTTCAGAATCTGTTTCTAGTCATCTCAAAAGTTATTCTATTAATTTCTAAGCTGATTTAGAGCTTTCATAGTTCCTTTGCGCACTTAATTTTCCGTTCATTAAGTACTAGAAGCTGAATATGTCGGTTCCTTGCTGACCTGGTGCTTTCTTGCAATATCCTCAACATGGTTTTAACATACTCGTAAACGTAAAGGCCTTAATTAATCCTAAACTACAGATCGTCGTAAACCGAATACCATAACTCAATACGATTCTCTCACTCGTAACACACTCATAAAACCAAATACGATCAACTGACTACCGTAGATAACACAATAGTCGCCAGTCACTCGCCACTGCACTAATGTCGCCAGGCACAATATATTACGAATTATAGCATCACTACAGACTTTTATGTGCCACTGAAGACATGTAGTGTGATGTACATAATATAAACTACAGTGTATCATCTTCAGTGGCACATACAAATCAGTAGAGATGCTATAATTCGTAATATATTGTGCCTGGCGACATTAGTGCTGTGGTGAGGGACTGGCAACTATAGTGTTATCTACGGTAGCTCAATACGATTCTCTTAAAGCACTCGTAACACAACGTAAAGTGCGTCACATGTCTACACATTCCTACGTCGTGTGTAAAAATCTACACTCTCAGAAATGGGTGGTATATTAAGGGTAGAATTGTTACATCGCACCATCACTACCCTTTTTATACCCTATGTCCAGGCTGGAGGGTAGATGCTGCCAATTATACCCTTCATTTACCCTTTATCTACCCTTTTTAGACGAGAGGGTTGAGAAAGGGTACATTTGGGGTTTGAAAAGGGTATATTTAGGGTTGCAAAAGGGTATATTTGTAAGGGTAGCAGTATTTCATCACTATAAACACCCTTTTCTACCCTTTTCCTACCCTTTTTTTCTAAGAGTGTACGTCACGTCTAAACCTAACTCCTGGCGGCAGTACTCTATATATACATGTACCGAACAGGCTGTAAGCTCATCTTTTCTCTCCTACGATACTATATAAACATCCCTCAATATGACCTTCCTACGGCTTAAATTTTTTCATGAGAGGAGTGACAAGACACCTCCTGATCTAAATTGACCCATCCACCTTTTCCTTATTCTCTTAACCCCTTCACGCCCAGATCTTTCCTTTGCTATAAAAAATTGTATGTTGTCGTGCCATAAAATTACGAAAGGTAACTGAATATACCAAATTAGTTAGTCGACAAGGATACTAAACAGGTCATATCTATAAAATATTGCTTATATTCACTAGAAATCGTCTAATGGTACCCAAATTACAATGGAAATTACGTTCTGGGCCTCACTTTAAATGGCTAATGTCTTCTTTAAAGGGACTGTCAAATAAGACTATATACAATACCAAACGAGGTGTCAATTACTTTATATTCCTATACATAAAAGTAAACATCCCTTGCTTATAAATCGATCATAGTGTGTGTCTTAAGTTACGACAAGAATTCACTCGTACATAGCTATTCCCAATCCTCGATTTAGTTATGACTGCGACACACGCCCGCCTACACTCATAATAATTTGTGATACATAACTATTTGCGCATATTTTAGCATATAGTTATGACACACGCCCGCCTACACATAATAATTTGTGATACATAACTATTTTCCGTATATTTTAGCATATAGTTATGACACACGCCCGCCTACACATAATAATTTGTGATACATAACTATTTTCCGTATATTTTAGCATATAGTTATGACACAGGCCCGCCTACACTCATAATAATTTGTGATACATAACTATTTTCCGTATATTTTAGCATAAGTTATGACACACGCCCGCCTACACTCATAATAATTTGTGATACATAACTATTTTCCGTATATTTTAGCATATAGTTATGACACACGCCCGCCTACACTCATAATAATTTGTGATACATAACTATTTTCCGTATATTTTAGCATAAGTTATGACACACGCCCGCCTACACTCATAATAATTTGTGATACATAACTATTTGCGTATATTTTAGCATATAGTTATGACACACGCCCGCCTACACTCATAATAATTTGTGATACATAACTATTTGCGTATATTTTAGCATATAGTTATGACACACGCCCGCCTACACTCATAATTATTTGTGATACATAATTATTTGCGTATATTTTAGCTACGCATACAACCTTTATATCGGCGTCTTAGTGGCGTCTCTATATCGTCTTAGTGGTTATACTGATATGAGGTTACAGTATTAAGGTGTGTATATAGACTGTAGTACATGCATCGATAATTTACCTCTATTATCGCTCTTATATACCTGCCTGGCTTGGTGATTTTATGCTGCTTTTTTTGTCTCTCTTCTTTACTCTCTGCTCTAGCTTCTCTCTTTTATGTTTTTGTTTTGTATTGCCGCTCTCTCTCTCTCTCTCTCTCGTCTCTCTCTCTCTTCTCTCTCTCTCTCTCTCTCCTCTCTCTCTCTCTCTCTTCTCTCTCTCTCTCTCTTCTCTCTCTCTCTCTCTCTCTCTCTCTCTCTCTCTCTCCTCTCTCTCTCTCTCTCTCTCTCTCTCTCTCTCTCTCTCTCTCTTCTCTCTCTCTCTCTCTCTCTCTCTCTCTCTCTCTCTCTCTCTCTCTCTCTCTCTCTCTCTCTCTCATGACTTATCTTTTTTCTCAATACCCGTTATTTTTTTTTGTCACTTGACACACTCCTCTCTCTCTCTCTCTCCTTATCTCTCTCCTTTCTCTCTCTCCCTCTCTCTCTCCTCTCTCTCTCTCTCTCTCTCTCTCTCTCTCTCTCTCTCTCTCTCTCTCTCTCTCTCTCTCTCTCTCTCGTCTCTCTCTCTCCTCTCTCTCTCTCTCTCTCTCATATCTCTTTTTTTTTTTTTTTTGTCACTCGCAAATGATAAATAATTTCCTGTCATTTATCTCCTCCTCCTCCTCCTCCTCCTCCTCCTCCTCCTCCTCCTCCTCCTCCTCCTCCTCCTCCTCCTCCTCAACTTATATAAGAAATTCTATTATTACATTTTCGCTTCGGGCTTTTGAATCAGCGTCTATGATTGGCTGAAAATAATCCCTCGTATTGAATGCTGGCTTCTCCATTGGCTATAACATCCCTTTGTTAATCACTACATCGCATTTCATAATATTTTTACCATAATTTTTTTCATTTTGGGGGATTTTCACGTTTTCCTGTTGTCATTGTCGTGGATTTTTGGATTTTTGTAAGATTTTTTTTTTTTTATATGTACACAAGAAACACATCATTTTTATTGCCCGTCTGTCTTTTTTACGCATTTTGCTAAGATGGTTTTTTTTTAATTCTGTAGGAACACCCTATTTTTTTTTATATTAGTTAGGAACACATCATTTTTTTGTGCGTCTGTCTTTTTTACGCATTTTTCTAAGATCAGTTTTTTTTATATATACGAGAAAACATCTTTTTTTTTGTGTGTCTTTTTTACGCATTTTTCTAAGATCAGTTTTTTTTATATATACGAAAAAACATCTTTTTTTTGTGCGTCTGTCTTTTTTACGCATTTTTCTAAGATCAGTTTTTTTATTACAGAAAACTTTTTTTTGTGCGTCGTCTTTTACGCATTTTTAGATCGTTTTTTATATATACGAGAAACATTATTTTTTGTGCGTCTCTTTTTACGCATTTTTTAGATCATTTTTTATATATACGAGAAAACATCTTTTTTGTGCGTCTCTTTTTTACGCATTTTCCTAGATCATTTTATTATATATACGAGAAAACATCTTTTTTTTGTGCGTCTGTCTTTTTTACGCATTTTAAGATGTATTTTATATATACATAAGGAACACATTTTATTTTGTGTGTCTGTCTTTTTAACGCATTTTCTACGCTACGAAACTATATGTGTGTCTCCAGTCTGCTCATTGTGACTCTCTGTGACCTTTGACCTGTGACCTCTGACTGTGACCTGACCTCCAACCTCCTCTTAATTATTTGAGTATCTTTTTCCACCTTCGTAATACCGAGTTCAGGTACTACTACTACTACTACTACTACTACTACTACTACTACTACTACTACTACTACTACTACTACTACTACTACTACTACTTCTACTACTACTACTACTTACTACTACTACTACCAAAACTAATTACTTCCAATTACTACTACTACTATCACTAACACTAACTACTACTACTACTATATATACTCCCCTACATATTTTACTACTACTAATTCACTACTACCTACTACTACACTATTTATACTACTACTACTATTACTACTGACTACTACTACAACTACTACTCAACTATCTACTACTACACTACTACTACACACTACTACTACTAATATCTACTACTACTATTACATATACATACACTACTACCTCTGACTACTACTGCTATACTACTACTACTACTACTACTACTACTACTACTACTACTACTACTACTACTACTACTACTACTACTACTATTACTACTACTACAACTACTACTCGCGTTTTGTCTCTATGCGATGTCCTACCCAACTCTTTCACTCGCTCAATGCCTTTCAACTCGTCCTCTCTACGTACGTTCATGTCCCATACGTGTTATGTCTCGCATGTCAATGTTTCAACCATGACCTGTTTTTAGAAGGGTCACTTTTTTTTTTTTTTTTTTTTTTTTTTTTACAATCTGCACTTTTTTTATTATTGTGGCATCATCGTTTCTTGTACTTAATTAATCGTCTTGTGCATGAGTAATGGATGTTCTTTGTTTATTATTTTTTTTTATGATGTGTCGTACGTAGTTGTGACAGAACCTAGTATCATGTATAGCTGCCTAGGCGATCCTATAGTTATGATAGACCAGCTTAGATTATGACAGACCAGGCGAAGAGTCATGAGTATGCAACCACTGTCATAGCGATTATAAGCAACTTTTTGTATAGGCGAGAAAAGATTATTTATGACAGTGGCTAACCAGGTATTAATTAACTCCTTCACGCCCAGATCTTTCCTTGGCTATACAAAATCGTATGTTGTCGAGCCCTAAAATAACGAAAAGTCACTGAATATACCAAATTAGTTAGTGGACAAGGATACTAAACAGGTCATAGCTATAAAATATTGTCTATAGTCACAAAAAAATCGTCTAATGGTACCCACATTACAATATAAATTACGTTATGGGTCTCAAGGGGTTAAGAACATAAGAAAATAAGGAAGCTACAAGAGGTCGCGAGACCTACACGTGGTAGTTCTTGTTACTTCCTGGTATTATTCACACGTTTCAGCTATGCAGATTATATTTTTTATCACATATCTAAATCACAAAATAAAGTAAATGTGTAATAAACCACGTCTGTTCTATTAGTCTGAAGTAATTTTAATATTTAGGGATTATATTTAGTCAGGATTGCTATATAAATTCCTTCTTGTCTGTCTTGTCAAAAAGTGATCTTGACAAAGGGTGCTAAGTAATCCCTTTGTATCTAGCCGTGACATATATACGTGCGTTAATCTTTCCCTATATATAAATACCGCGGTGAAGGTTGAGGTGTCGAGGTAAGGTGTCGAGGTGAGGCGCTGAGCAGTCGAGTGCCAGCCGCCGACGGGAGTTCGCAGGCCTGGGTGACACCGCCTCTCATACACACTCCCGCAGGACAACACCGGGACTCACTTTGGTTCTGTTACAGTCGCGTATT
The DNA here is from genome assembly GCA_016584305.1 of Chionoecetes opilio. NCBI lineage: Eukaryota > Metazoa > Arthropoda > Malacostraca > Decapoda > Majidae > Chionoecetes > Chionoecetes opilio. Next base: position 30,111 of record JACEEZ010000831.1, on the reverse strand, counting down.
AAGACACATTATCAAGCTCTCAAGTGGTTCTCATACACACTCGCGGCAAATAACACCGGGACTCACTTTGGTTCTGTTACAGTCGCGTATATAAGACACATTATCAAGCTCTCAAGTGTTTCTCATACACCCTCCCGCAGGACAACACCGGGACTCACTTTGGTTCTGTTACAGTCGCGTATATAAGACACATTAGTAAGCTCTCAAGTGTTTCTCATACACCCTCCCGCAGGAAAACACCGGGACTCACTTTGGTTCTGTTACAGTCGCGTATATAAGACACATTAGTAAGCTCTCAAGTGTTTCTCATACACACTCGCGGCAGATAACACCGGGACTCACTTTGGTTCTGTTACAGTCGCGTATATAAGACACATTAGTAAGCTCTCAAGTGTTTCTCATACACACTCCCGCAGGACAACACCGGGACTCACTTTGGTTCTGTTACAGTCGCGTATATAAGACACATTATCAAGCTCTCAAGTGTTTCTCATACACCCTCCCGCAGGACAACACCGGGACTCACTTTGGTTCTGTTACAGTCGCGTATATAAGACACATTATCAAGCTCTCAAGTGGTTCTCATACACACTCGCGGCAGATAACACCGAGACTCACTTTGGTTCTGTTACAGTCGCGTATACAAGAACATTAGTAAGCTCTCAAGTGTTTCTCATACACACTCCCGCAGGACAACACCGGGACTCACTTTGGTTCTGTACAGTCGCGTATATAAGACACATTATCAAGCTCTTCAAGTGTTTCTCATACACCCTCCGCAGGACAACACGGACTCACTTGGTTCTGTTACAGTCGCGTATATAAGACACATTATCAAGCTCTCAAGTGTTTCTCATACACACTCGCGGCAGATAACACCGGGACTCACTTTGGTTCTGTTACAGTCGCGTATATAAGACACATTATCAAGCTCTCAAGTGGTTTTAAGGATACGTAAACATACGAAATTGATGATAAACTCGATATTCGTCAAGTCAAATTCTTGAAGTGATGTTTTAATGTCTAGCAGTGCGAGTACCTTAAGTTACAGACATTATTTAACACTTTACGTCATTGTTTAAGATCGGTCAGCGGTTCGAGCCCACCAAGTTCGTCCTGGCGTGGTGGCGCTTTGTATAGTCAATAACCTTGTAGTTGGTACTTGCAAAGTGTCTAGATAGGATCAAAGTATCTTATCTTATCCTTGTTTAAGTATAGTAGTGGTGGAGAGGACGAGAATACACCGTGAAGCATGTTATACCTTCCCCAAAACCAGACATGAACTAAAGACTTCGATACAAAGGCGCTTAAACACTACCAAGAGTTGCCTCGAGTACCGCAAAATCAGACATGAAATAAGACTCTACGCAAAGGCACTACTAGACACTACCAAGATCTGCCTCGAGTAGGCTACCGCAAATCAAACTCAAGCAGACTTCAAGCTCAATCCCTTAAATAGAAAATAACATTGAACCTTTACTGGAAAATAAACAGGCTTGGATCGGCCGTCACAAGAGCAGCAACTGGTACACACATAGAACATAGAGTTTCCAAGCAGCTTATGTATAGAGGATTATAGACCGTATAGAGGATTGACTGACGGCATAGTGTAATCCTCTCTCTGTCTCTCTCTCAAAAAAAAGTTTATATCGATACCCAAAATTACAAACATGAGAGAAAATAAGGTACGTCGCTATGCAGATTTTTTAACTCTAGTTTTTGCTTTGATGCGATGATGATCCACTTATGAAAGGCTCGCTATCATTATTATCATTATTATTATTATCATCATTATTATTATTACTGCTATTATTTATTTGGTTTTTTACACTGCGTTCCTCGTTTTTTTTCGAATTTTTTAACCTGTCCTGAATTATTTTTTATTATCATCATTATTATTATTGTTATTATTATTATTTATTATTATTATTTTTTTTTTTTTTTACATTTTCTACATTGCGTTCCTTGGTGTTTTTGGCCGCCTGTTTCAGCATTTCTTTAACGGCCTCTGCTGTCTAAATGGCTGATTTGTGTCTTTTTTGTGCTAATTCGATTTTTTCTGAAGCAATTGTGGCTTTGAACTCACTCACACACGCACACACACACACACATACACACACACACACACACACACACACACACACACACACACACACACACACACACACACACACACACACACAGTGCATCTGTTTTACTTCATTAACTTTCTAATATATGTTGAATTCAAATGAGTGATTCTTTGTTATTGTTGTTATAAGGCTTGTTGACGAATGCAGTCTTCGGCCTTGCTAAGCACTGTGTATACATCGCTTCACAAATGTAATGTGTTTTAAACTGTCTGTTACCGTAAATAACACTATAGTCGCCAGTCACTTGCCACTGCACTAATGTCACCAGGCACAATATATTACGAATTTAGCATCACTACAGACTTGTATGTGCCACTGAAGACACATGCACAGTAGTTTATATTATGTACATCACACTACATGTCTTCAGTGGCACATACAAGTCTGTAGTGATGCTATAATTCGTAATATATTGTGCCTGGCGACATTAGTGCAGTGGTGAGTGACTGGCGACTATAGTGTTATCTACGGTAGAAGGCAAAGAAAAAGTCTGTATACATCGCTTCACAAATATGTTATGAGGTGTCTGTTAGAAGGCAAGGGACGTGTGTGAATCAGAGGTATTACAATGTTTATGTTCCTATTCTGACATTTGACGGTCGATTTTTAGCAAGGGATGGATCGTTTTAGACAGTGTTAATGTTAATGTTATATATATTTTTTGTTAATCAGCCGATGTATTCTGGAGCGTAATTAATGAGTTTTTAAATATATTCCAAACTCATGATTAATTAATTATTGACACGTAAACTAAAATGAGAAAACACGAATTTTTCACTCCATTATTACGCTGATTTGAGACTTTCTACTATAGGATTCAAATAATTTTTAGGTGACTATAGTATATGGACAGCGAAAGATCATACTTATATTGTGTATCATAACTTTAAAGGCAAACATATAAATAAAACCAGAAGCTTATACTAAAATATTAAACTGAAAAAACGTAACATCAGAAATACACATTAGGAAGCAGGAATTACATGGTAGCTAACAAGAACAAGTTAACATTTTTCGACGCAGTTTAATTCAACATGAGTAATATTTAGCATAGCATAGAATAACATAGTGTTTAGGGGAGGGCAGTATATGGGACACCCTTGGCATAAGCTTCAACATGACGTAAACATGTCTTGGTGCCTCTGTTATTTATCTTCAAGTGTTATTTAAATGTCTCTCTCTGTCTTCACCGGGTAGCCATTTGTCCTGATTTTTTCCTCCTCCTCCTCCTCCTCTTCCTCCTCTTCCTTCTCCTCTTCTCTTCCTACTCCTCCTCCTCCTCCTCCTCCTCCTCCTCCTCCTCCTCCTCCTCCTCCTCCTCCTCCTCTCCTCTCTCCCTCCTCTCCTCCCTCCTCCTCCTCCTCGCTCAGACCATCACTCACTCTTTTTTCTTCTTATTTTTTCCCCTGCATAGTTTCAACTTCATCAATACCCTGCCAATTTGTGTGTCCCCCCCCCCCTCTCTCTCTCTCTCTCTCTCTCTCTCTCTCTCTCTCTCTCTCTCTCTCTCTCTCTCTCTCTCTCTCTCTCTCTCTCTCTCTCTCTCTCTCTCTCTCTCTCTCTCTCTCTCTCTCTCTCTCTCTCTCTCTCTCTCTCTCTCTCTCTCTCTCTCTCTCCTCTCTCTCTCTCTCTCTCTTCTCTCTCTCTCTTCTCTCTCTCTCTCTCTCTCTCTCTCTCTCCCTCTCTCTCTCTCTCTCTCTCTCTCCTCTCTCCTCCTCTCTCTCTCTCTCTCTCTCTCCTCTCCTCTCTCTCTCTCTCTCCTCTCTCTCTCCTCCTCTCTCCTCTCCTCTCTTCTCTCTCTCTCCCTCCCCACACGCTTCACTCGCCTTCTTTCTACCTCAACCTTCACAGATACCTCGACCATTTCTATATTATTCCCCTCATCCCTCTCCCATTCCCTTCATTCCTTCATTCTCTCTCATTCTCCTCTCCATCCTCTCCCTCTCTCTTCCTCTCCTTCTCGTTCTTCCTCTCCTCCTTCCTCTCCTTCCTTCTCTCTCTCCTCTCCTTCCTTCCTCTCTTCCTTCCTTCCTCCTCTCCTCTCCTCTCTCTCCTTCCTTCCTTCCTTCCTTCCTCTTCCTTCCTTCTCTTCATTCCTTCTCTTCCTTTCCTCTCTTCCTTCCTTCCTCTCCTCCTTCCTTTACTTACCTTCCCGCTTCACTCGCTCTTCTTCTTCCTTCACTTATTCAACTTCCCACTTACTCTTTTTGCTTTCTTATATATACTGTTCATCTTCATCTCCTTCATTCTCTCATCTCTTCTTCTCCTCTTCTCCTCTCCTCTTCCTCTCTCTTCCGTAACGGTACCGTTTTTTTTCATTCTAGTGCTTCCTCTCCTATCTTTATCTCTATTTTTTGTTCTTCTTGCTTCCTTCTTATTCCTTCTTTCCTGTCTTCTTTTTCTTGTTTCCTTGTTTCATTGTTTTGCTTTTTTCACTGTCCTTTCGCGGCGTTTTTTTTCTGTTTTTTTTTTCTTTTCCACTCATCTCTCTCTCCTTCCTTGCGTCACCACTAGCAAGTATTCATCCTCCCTCATGATCATTCCTGAAGATCATTTCTCTCACTTATCTCATCTGTTATTCATCCTACTTCTCATCCTCCCTCAATCCTATCTGTCTCCTAAAATCGTAAACCAACGTTTTTTATTAATTAAGTTTTTCTCCTAAATACTCGTAAAGTTATTCTTCTAATTCTTCTATATCCTAATTTACTAAGTTATTATCTAATTCTTTGTTAGTAAGTCTATACTAAGTTGTCCTCACTTTTATTCTGTAAGTTTTTTCAGTCCTAAATCCTAATCCTTTTGCATCACCTAGTCTAAAGTTTATTCATCAATCGACCTAAATCCTATCCTGAAGGTGATTCTCACTATCCTAATCTGTTTAGTTATCCTAAATTCTATCCTAAATCCTAAATCCTAAAGTTTATTCATCCTAAATTCTATCCTAAATCCTAAATCGTAAAGTTTATTCATCCTAAATTCTATCCTAAATTCTAAACCCTAAATCCTAAAGTTTATTCATCTAAATTATATCTAAATCCTAAATCCTAAAGTTTATTCATCCTAAATCCTAAATCCTAAAGTTTATTCATCCTAAATTCAATCCTAAATCCTAAATCCTAAAGTTTATTCATCCTAAATTCTATCCAAATCCTAAATCCTAAAGTTTACTCATCCTAAATCCTAAATCCTAAATCCCTAAATCCTAAAGTTTATTCATCCTAAATTATGTCCTAAAATCCTAAATCCTAAAGTTATTCATCTTAAATCCTAAATCCTAAAGTTTATTCATCCTAAATTCTATCCTAAATCTTAAATCCTAAATCCTAAAGTTTATTCATTCTAAATTCTATCTAAATCCTAAATCCTAAATCCTAAAGTTTATTCATTCATCATAAATCATCATCATTCATGCGTGTGATGACGTAATAATTAGTATATACATAATAATGTTTTTCCTTATATTCTATCAACGTCTTTTTCTCTATAAATATTTACTCAACATTCATAAGAAAAAAATAATGAAAAAAAATAGTTCGAAATTTCGTAGGCTCTTTTTTTTTTTTTTTTTTTTTTTTCTTTTTTTTTAAACATTCATAAAAAAAAAAAAATGATGAAAAAAACCCGAAACGGAAAGCAAAATATTTCGTATTGCGTCTTTTTTTTATGTCTTTTTTATTTTCTTTGGATTTCTTTTTTTGTCCATAAGAAAAAAGACGAAAAAACCCCCGAAACTTTCAAAAGCATAAAATTTCAATATGCATCCTTTTTTTTATTTATATATATATGTATGTGTGTTTAACGTATAATTCCTGGTCATACATAGTAACCCCGTGACCTAACATCAGTTTTGCACAGGTCAACAAGGTCAGGTCATCAGGTCAATCCACAAAAGCAATAAAAGTCCATACGAGGCATTGACAATAAGAGTGAACTGAAAGATCATAAGATTAAGACTTACACCTACATAAGCATAACTCGCTCATAAGCCATGGAGTTGGAGATCACGCAAAGAACAGTTTCCCACAAGGTGACCAAGATTACTAGAAATGAGGAATACTACGAGGATGGGAAGCCAAATGTAAGTATATACCTCTTATGTATTAATACCTACCCTTATGACAGTACATAGCCCTCTCACGCCACTTTTATGATGCTCTTAACCCCTTCACGCCACTTTTATGTTGCTCTTAACCCCTCACGCCACTTTTATGTTGATTTTAACCACTTCACGCCACTTTTATGTTGATTTTAACCCCTTCACGCCACTTTTATGTTGCTTTTAACCCCTTCACGCCACTTTTATGTTGCTTTTAACCCCTTCACGCCACTTTTATGTTGCTTTTAACCCCTTCACGCCACTTTTATGTTGCTTTTAACCCCTTCACGCCACTTTTATGTTGCTTTTAACCCCTTCACGCCAGTCTTTATTTGCTTTTAAACCCTTGTCCCTTTGTGTTGCCTTTTAACCTTACGCAGAATCTACTTGATATACAAAATTGGTTGTCGACCAAGATACGAAACGGGTCGTATCATAAAATAGTTAGTGCACAAGATCTAAAAGGTCCCAAGTACAAAAATATTTGGCCTAAGGTTAAAAGTCTTTAATGTACAAAAGTACACTGGAAATTACAGTTACTGGGCCTCAAGGGCGAAAAAGGGTCTTTGTTATCAATTCCGTACTAATACTTTTAGCAGTTACTCACCTATTTTTCTAAGCTCGGCGAAAAACTGCTTTATTTTGCATTTCCGTACTAATGATTTTTGCAATTTTTTTATCCCCTATTTTTCGAAGCTCGGCAAAAAACTGCTTTATTTTGCATTCCGCATTAAAGATTTTTGCAATTTTTTTATCCCCTATTTTTCGAAGCTTGGCAAAAAACTGCTTTATTTTGCTATTCCGCATCAAGATTTTTGCAATTTTTTTATCCCCTATTTTTCGAAGCTCGGCGAAAAACTGCTTTATTTTGCAATTCCGCATTAAAGATTTTTGCAATTTTTTATCCCTTATTTTTCGAAGCTCTGCAAAAAACTGCTTTATTTTGCAATTCCGCACAAGGATTTTTGCAATTTTTTGATCGCCTATTTTTCGAAGCTCGTGAAAAACTGCTTTATCTTGCATTTCCGCATTTAATAATTTTGCTTCTGTCCTTTGGTTAAATTGCTTTTCGTCATATTCTTCATTGATTTATTACTTAAGAGGGAAAAGTTGGAAGCCACTGGGTACGTAAGACTCAAGCCAAGCCAAGACTAACTTCCAGCAGGGAGCCAAGACTATTTTGGCTTCTGTACCCTATAGAAACCACTGAATGAATAGATAGAAAGAAAAAAATTACCATGAAGAGACTCGTAAACATTGCACCTGAAGAATGTAATTAAACCAAGTGTTATAAAAAGTCAGATGAAATAAACGTCATATTTAACTCCTTCACGCCCAGATCTATCCTTGGCTATATAAAAGTGTCTGTTGTTAGCCATGAAATTACGAAAAGTAACTGTATATACCAAATTAGTTAGTGGACAAGGATACTAAACAGGTATAGCTATAAAATATTGCTTATAGTCACTAAATATCGTCTAATGGTACCCAAATTACAATGGAAATTATGTTCTGGGCCTCAAGGGGTTAAGCGTATACCTTGTAGACAGGCGAGCACATCACCTCAAGCTTACAAGTTTACAAGTTTACAAGTTTATTGAAGAAAATGGGGGGAAGATTAAAGCTTACAAGTTTACAAGTTTACAAGCTTATTAAAGAAAAGGGGGGAGATTAAAGATTACAAGTTTACAAGTTTACAGGTTTACAAGTTTATTAAATACAAGGGGGGGGGGGAGATTACATAGAAGGGGGGGATGTACAAGATTAAAAGAATATTAAAATACAGAATATAATTGAAAACTATATGTCCTAATGTTCTTATGTTCTTATGTTCTTATGTTCTTATGTTCTTATGTCCTTATGTCCTTATGTTCTTATGTTCTTATGTTCTTATGTTCTTATGTCCTTATGTTCTTATGTTCTTTAGCTTCCTTGTGTCCTTATGTCCTTATGTTCTTTAGCTTCCTTATGTTCTTATGTTCTTATGTTCTTCAGTAAAGATGAAATAGGTCCTTTGAGGCTTAGACACGCGTTGACACTGACGTCATAACCATTCGTAATAATATTAATGCTTTACGTTTGACAAGGTTCAGAGTCATAAATATCCTTGAATACAACATAAGAGAAAAAAAAGATATATATTACTGTCACTGCCTCCTCCTCCTCCTCCTCCTCCTCCTCCTCCTCCTCCTCCTCCTCCTCCTCCTCCTCCTCCTCCTCCTCCTCCTCCTCCTCCTCCTCCTCCTCCTCCTCTTCTAACTCTAATATTTCTATCAATTATGTTTTGATCCGGAAATGCTCTCTCTCTCTCTCTCTCCTCTCTCTCCTCTCTCTCTCTCTCTCCTCTCTCTCTCTCCTCTCCTCTCTCTCATTTCTTCTTCTCTCTCTCTCTCTCTCTCTCTCTCTCTCTCTCTCTCTCTCTCTCTCTCTCTCTCTCTCTCTCTCTCTCTCTCTCTCTCTCTCTCTTCCTTTGGTCTTTTAGTTATATTTGTCTGACAGTGATAAAAGCTTTCCATATGTATTTGTTGGAGTGTGTTTCAAGTTGGTGTGGTGTGTGTGGTGTGGTGTGGTGTGTGTGTGGTTGTGTGGTGTGTGGTGTGTGTGTGTGTGGTGTGTGTGTGTGTGTGTGTGTGTGTGTGTGTGTGTGTGTGTGTTTGGAGATGAGGTCAAAAGGGAAAAAATATCAGAGAGAGAGAGAGAGAGAGAGAGAGAGAGAGGAGAGAGAGAGAGAGAGAGAGAGAGAGAGAGAGAGAGAGAGAGAGAGAGAGAGAGAGAGAGAGAGAGAGAGAGCGCATTTCCGGATCAAAACATAATTGATAGAAATATGATGAAGAGAGGAGAAGGAGGAGGAGGAGGAGGAGGAGGAGGAAGGAGGAGGAGGAGGAGGAGGAGGAGAGGAGGAGGAAGAGAAGGAGGAGGAGGAGGAGGAGGAGAGGAGGAGGAGGAGGAGGAGGAGGAGGAGGAGGAAGAGAGAAGGAGGGAGGAGGAGGAGGAGGAGGAGGAGAGGAGAAAAATACAATAAAACTCAAGGTCATGTCGGAAGTAAATGAGTGAACACACACACACACACACACACACACACACACACACACACACACACACACACACACACACACACACACACACACACACACACACACACACACTTCTTGGCATGGATAATAAAGGCAGTGAACCATTCTTTACTTTCTTAAAGAGACGTGGCCATTAGCAAGTGTCGCATTTGTCTTGTGTGATTCTCCATTAGAGGCTGCTTGCATAGAACACACACACACACACACACACACACACACACACACACACACACACACCACACACACACACACACACACACACACACACACACACACACACACACACACACCACCACAACCACACACAACACACACACTCACACACACACACACTCACACACACACACACACACACACACACACACACCACACACACACACACTTTAACCTGGCTGAAGACATATATATTCTGATGGCAGAGTGGTTGGCGTCTGCTCTTGGTCTATATATAACATTCCTTCGATTCCCGACTAGCTCTAATATTTTGTTTCATTTGTGTCAGATTTATCAGGGGAAAGAAAATTTTGAGATAGCAGGTACTCAGATAGTTGTCCTGGTGAGCGAATTCTTACCGTTCGGAATGTTGAAAAAGAAGACATTTACTTCATCTTAATCGGCGTCCCTAAATTTGCTTCCTTGTAAGAAATCAGAATGCCTTAACAGTCAGTTCAAAGACTAATATCCCAGGCTGTAGCGCTGTGGCCGCGTCCCCTGCCCGTGTACAGCACAGAAGGCTGCTCCATAGCTCAGTGGTAAAGTGTTGGTGTTTCAATACGTCAACAAAAAGGTGATGGGTTCGATTCCCCCACAAGTCCTTTACGGATATCTTTACACCTGTACCTTGACGTGGTGGCACTCATGCTTCACGTAATGCCTTGGACAAGCATCTAACACTACCTTGATGTGGTGGCACTCATGCTTCACGTAATGCCTGGGACAAGCATCTAACACTGCCTTGATGTGGTGGCACTCATGCTTCACGTAATGCCTGGGACAAGCATCTAACCAGCCACTTAGGCCTTGAGATTGTTGGTGGCACTCATGCTTCACGTAATGCCTTGGACAAGCATCTAACACTGCCTTGATGTGGTGGCACTCATGCTTCACGTAATGCCTTGGACAAGCATCTAACACTGCCTTGATGTGGTGGCACTCATGCTTCACGTAATGCCTTGGACAAGCATCTAACACTGCCTATTGTCACAGTAGAATGCTCTGGAAAGAGAACGGCTGAGGCGGTTGCACTCATGCTCACTAACTGCTGGACAAGCAAACTGCCTTGATCGTGGTGGCACCCCATGCTTCACGTAATGCTGGGACAAGCATCTAACACTCTTGACGTGGGGCACTTATGCTTAGTTGCTTGGGACTACGTATTGTCCAGTACAGAAATGAATGACGTCTGAAAAGGGAATCGGCTGACGGCGGAAAAATTTACCATGCATAGACTGACGGGCGAAAAAAAATTCTGTCCCCCCTTGAAAAAAATTCTTGCGTGCGCCCCTCGCAATGTATACTTGTGTGTGGGGGCGTGGGCGTCGTGTGTGTGGGCGTCGTGTGTGTGTGGGGCGTCGTGTGTGGGGGCGTCGTGTGTGTAGGGGGCGTCGTGTGTGTGGGGCGTCGTGTGTGTGGGCGGTGTGTGTGTGGGCGGAGTGTGTGTGGGCGGAGTGTGTGGGGGGGTCGTGTGTGGGGGCGGAGTGTGTAGGGGCGTCGTGTGTGTGGGCGGAGTGACACACGGCTGGCCCATTGCTGCCTCTCGCCTCCCCAAAAATTGTGAACGATGATAATAGACCAGCGAGGAACCAAAACAGACCAGCGAGGAAGTGATATAGCCTCCCCCATAAAAGTTTAATACAGTGTTGTTTACAGTGGTCTATAAATGTTTAATACAGTGTTCTATGTCTCCCCTAATCAAGATGACATTACATTTGTTCAGGCAACCTTTAAATGGCCGTCAGTGGGGTGCCATTAGTGCAATTATGAAATGTCGTCTTCGTGGAACTCACAACGAAGCGACGCGAATAGCACAGGTTTTTTGCCTCATAGTAACCTCATTTTCCTCCCTTGCTGTAGCCATTATGTAGCTAAATGTCTCGATATGTACAGTAACTACATTGCTATAGCCCCTAAATGCCTCGATAGGTACAGGAACACACAAGAACATAAGAAAATAAGGAAGCTACAAGAGGCTGGGAGACCTACACGAGGTAGTTCCAGTTACTCAACACTACCTACATCCACCTTTCATCCCCATCCATGAAATATTATCTAGCCTCCTTTTAAAGCTCCCTATTGACTCCGAAACTAACTACATGACGACTGAGTCCATTCCAAATTTCCAATCATTTATCACCTTATTTGTGAACCAGTTTTCCCTATTTCTTTTTTTAAATTACGCTTTTCCAGTTTGAATCCATTACTTCTTGTTCTATCTACCCTGGTTACTAGCCGTTACAGAAACTACCTCGTGTAGGACTCGCGGCCTCTTGCAGCTTCCTTATTTTCTTATGTTCTTATGTTTTCCTATGTTCTTATGCAAGTAAACTACATTGCTAGCCCCGTATATGGCTATGGAGTGGTAACCCCTTGAGACCCAGAACGTAATTTGCATTGTAATTTTGATACCATTAGACGATTTTTAGTGACTATAAACAATACTTTATAGCTATGACCTGTTTAGTATCCTTGTCGACTTACTAATTTAGTATATAACCCCTTCACGCCTAGATCTTTCCTTTGCTATATAAAATCATCTGCTTTTAGCCATAAAATTACGAAAAGTAACTAAATAAACCAAATGAGTTAGTGGACAAGGGTACTAAACAGGTCATAGCTATAGAAACATTGCTTAGAGTCATTAAAAAACAACTAATGGTGGTCAAACTACAATGAAAATTACGTTCTGGGTCTCAAGGGGTTAAGTGATTTTTCTTAATTTTATGGCTCGACAACATACAGTTTTTTTTAGCAAAGGAAAGATCTGGGGATGAAGGGGTTAAGAAGATGTACTTTAAAACTTTATAGAGTGACGTATACTATTTTTCCTCCTATGTTCCATGTTAACCCCTTCACGCCCAGATCTTTCCTTTACTATAAAAAATTCGTATATTGTCGAGCCATAAAACTACGAAAAGTAACTGAATACACCAAATTAACTAGTCGACAATGATACTAAACAGGTCATATCTATAAAATATTGCTTATAGTCACTAAAAATCGTCTAATGGTACCCAAATTACAATGGATATTACGCTCTGGGTCTCAAGGGGTTAAATTTTACTACCATACATACATACATACATACATACATACATACATACATACATACATACATACATACATACATACATACATACATACATACATACATACATACATACATACATACATACAAACAGTACATACATTTACTACATACTTACTATGTCTCTCAAGGGGTTAGTAGTCTCATATTACTCTCAATGGGTTAATAGGATAAGTTTACAGAAAGTTGAGAGACATTGGTGAAGGGTTATTGAACTGGCAAACTAGGTTACAGCGAAGAGAACCTATTGTGTTTCTAGGCAAGACGTTTATACACAGGCTTATATACACAAACAAACGCCTCGACATTCCTTTATTTCCCACAACGTAAACACTGCCAGACTGACGTGGTTCTCCTTGGCCCCGTAGAGAGAGAGAGAGAGAGAGAGAGAGAGAGAGAGAGAGAGAGAGAGAGAGAGAGAGAGAGAGAGAGAGAGAGAGAGAGAGAGAGAGAGAGAGAGAGAGAGAGAGAGAGAGAGAGAGAGAGAGAAAAGAGAGAGAGAGAGAGAGAGAGAGAGAGAAGAGAGAGAGAGAGAGAGAGAGAGAGAGAGAGAGAGAGAGAGAGAGAGAGGAGAGAGAGAGAGGAGAGAGAGAGAGAGAGAGAATACAGACAGACTTACAGGAAGACAGAGAGACATACAGACAGTCAGAGAGAGAAAGAGATACACAGAGAGAGAGAGAGAGAGAGAGAGAGAGAGAGAGAGAGAGAGAGAGAGAGAGAGAGAGAGAGAGAGAGAGAGAGAGATACAGGAAGTCAGAGAGAGAAAGAGACATACAGAGAGAGAGAGAGAGAGAGAACAGACGAGAAGAGAGACATACAGAGAGAGAGAGAGAGAGAGAGAGACAGAGAGAGAGAGAGAGAGAGAGAGAGAGAGAGAGAGAGAGAGAGAGAGAGAGAGAGAGAGAGAGAGAGAGAGAGAGAGAGAGAAAAAAAATCCTACATCAGCTATTAGTTTCCCCACAACTCCTTTAGCCTCCAATCCTACACTATAATACATCCACTACAATACAACTACAATACCTACAACATATCCTCCATCCTTCTATTTCCATATATCTTAATCGCGTCCATTAAATGAGTCTGGCAAGGAGCAGCACAGGTCAATACTCAATCAGACGTTAATGCACCTCATGCTGACTTTATAGACTCCTGCCAGGGGATAGTGACAGACAGACGGACAGACAGATAGACAGACAGACAGACAGACAGACAGATAGGCAGACAGACAGACAGACAGGCAGACAGACAGACATAACTACATACAGACAGACAGACAGACAGACAGACGGACAGACAGATAGACAGACAGACAGACAGACAGACAGACAGATAGGCAGACAGACAGACATAACTACATACAGACAGACAGACAGACAGACAGACGGACAGAACTACAGACAGACAGATAGACAGACAGACAGAACTACATATATACAGACATACATACAGACAGACAGATAGACAGACATACAGACAGACAGATAGACAGACAGACAGACATAACTACAGACAGACAGACAGATAGACAGACAGACAGACAGACAGACAGACAGACAGATAGATAGACAGACAGAACTACATACATACAGATAGACATACAGACAGAACTACAGACAGACAGACAGACAAACAGACCGACAGACAGACAGACAGACAGACAGACAGACAGACAGACATACAGACAGACAGACAGACAGACAGACATAACTACAGACAGACAGATAGACAGACAGACATAGGCACCGGTCGCTACAAAAACAAAAAAATAAAGCTCCTTGTGTAGGCAGTTAGCACTTCGAATAGACATCTGCTTTATCGATCTACGTTCTAACCTTGTACTAATTAACGGGTGGTATTTCACTGATTGTCTAGTGATTGGTGTCAGCAGGAGTTATGAGAGTGTGCTGGTAAGGAAGGACAAAGAGTATGGGAGAGGAAAAAAAGACTTAGAGGAGAAATAAAAAAAAACATTCGGTGGGTCGGGGGAGATTTTGGCCGCGCGCCCGAACCACAGCTAGCTAGATCCACCGTCTATTTTAGCTCCGTAATGGATGAAGAAGCATTAATAACGCCATATATCAATACACACGGGTTAATAGATACAATACCACGTACTTAAACACTATTTTGTATATTAGTTTAAGAGATATACGTGTTTTTTTAGTAATAGCGCCGTGATACCCCTGAAATTCCGTTCTTTGGGGGGCTAGATGACCGTCCTCAGTCTGACTAAAAATACATAAATGACGGGACACGGCTGGCCATTCAGTATGTGTAGTGACCGAGTGGGAGCAGGACGTTCATAACTCTTCAAGAAATAACACTTTAGTACAACGCGTGACCAGCTATAACTTCTGTACCCTAACCTCACCGTCTCTATAGCAATCATTAGTTCAGCAGAGTCGCTCAGCCCACTACCCACCATGGCGGCTCAGAGTAGTAGAATCACCGCTTTTGGCGATGCGAAACAGCTGGACGACGACGAGGTAAGATAAGTACAGCTGCAAAAGCCGGAAATAGAAAAAAAATCGATAAAATAGTGTAAATTCGAAAAAAAAAAAAAAATCGGGAATTGGTCGAAGTTTAGCCTCGGTTTATATAGATAGCTGGTCTGATATGCCTGGATGTCGCTCGTTGTTAATGTATTGATGTATATATAACTTTTTCCCCTATAGCACGTGTTATATGATCTATTTCTGGTTAGTTGATGCTTCTCTTATATCTATTTATAACCTATATGCTATGTGGCTGCCCAGCGTGATCTGATATATGATGATTTATAATTATCGTATAAATATGATAGGCGGAGGAAGATGGCGGGAGGGGGAGGAGGAAGAAGGGGAGAGGAGGAGGAAGGAGGGGGGAAGGGAAGGAGGGACGAGGAGGAGGAGAGGAAGGAGGGACGAGGAGGAGGAAGGAGGGGAGAGGGGGAGGAGAAGGAAGGAGGTGGGACAAGGAAGGGAGGAGAGGAGGAGAAGAAAGGGAGGAGAGAAATGGGAGGAGGAAGAACTATTGTCTTTAAGTATCCTTCGCTTTGTATACAATCCTTCAGAGTCCTTCACGGGCCTCTTCGCTCCTTCAGGTATCCTACAGGAGTCATGGGAGGGCATTAAAAGTCCCACAGGATTGCTATAGTATTCCTAGGTTTTTATAAGTACTTTGACAATCGCATGGGTGGCTCAAATAGGGATTAATATTAATAATAATAATAATAATAATACTAATACTGATCGTTGTATTGAAGTAATGATTAATCTAGCAATGCCTATCATATTTTTATGTCTTGTAGTAAGTTTTGTCTAATTTGTGGTTTTTAAGGAATATCTGGAAGTATCATGTCATTGTGAATTGGCTGAAATAGGGACTTCTAATCATTGTAGCTGAAAACTGACTCCAGATTCGTGTTCAGCATGCCCGAAAACAGTTTGGAACAAATTTTCAAGCAACTCTATTTTTCAAAAAATATTGCAAATTTTGCAAAGGGATACCCTTATACAAAATTTGCAAAATTTTTTGAAAAATTGATTTGTTTGAAAATTAGTTCCTAGATAACAGTAAAGTCGCCAGGTCAACTTTTTTTTACATTTCTACATCCATGGTTTCAGGAAAGTTAGAAGGGGCTATCTGGAGAGTCTGTGTCATTTTGTGTCTTCATCTGTGTCATAGTATGGTTATAAATTAACAAATGACAAAAATATCTACAAAGTGGCTACCAACAGTAGAGTCGCCGCCTAGTGTTTATTTACTGAGTGTCCTACCGCTGTCGTCGTCGCCTGAAAAAAAAACGCGTAGCGAAATTTGAAAGCGTCTATACTTGCAGCTACAAAGCATAAAACAACGCTGAAACAGGGTAGATTATACAGTCATGATATAAACTACAGTGTATTATCTTCAGTGGCACATACAAATCAGTAGTGATGCTATAATTCGTAATATTTGGCGGCTGGCGACATGACTGCAGGTGGCGACTTTACTGTTATCTACGGTAGCAGTTTTCGGGCATGCTGAACACGAACTGGAGTCAGTTTTCAGTTACAATGATTAGAAGTCCCTATTTCAGCCAATTCACAATGACATGATACCTCCAGATATTCCTTAAAATAAAAGTTGGGTAAAGTAGCATTTATGTTACCTAGGTTTGAGTTAGGTTAAGATAAGGTAATAATTTAAGGTTGTGTTAGTTCAAGGTCATTGCAGAAGTCATAAAAAGATATGAAAGAAACATAGTACAGATTTGCGTCTATGAGTGGCCTAGAAACTTCGCGCCAAAATATTTACCCTCCCCTCCCGTCAGCCACTCCTATATAATTGCTCTATACCCAAAAACAAGCTTATATATCACACAAAACACCTATATATGACCCTATCTTTACATATTAAGACATAATCACTATAATAACCCCCATTCATGCTCAAATAACTCCCTTTCAACCAAGATAGGATGAATGAGCTGTCAAATAAAGCACGTCTGGCATTACCATGGGAACGTACACTTGAAAACAAGCTTATATATCACACAAAACACCTATATATGACCCTATCTTTACATATTAAGACATAGTCACTCTATAATAACCCCCATTCATGCTCAAATAACTCCCTTTCAAGCAAGATAGGATGAATGAGCTGTCAAATAAAGCGCGTCTGGCATTTCCATGACAACGCACACTTGAAAACAAGCTTATATATCACACAAAACACCTATATATGACCCTATCTTTACATATTAAGACATAATCACTCTATAATAAGCCCCATTCATGCTCAAATAACTCCCTTTCAAGCAAGATAGGATGAATGAGCTGTCAAATAAAGCGCGTCTGGCATTTCCATGACAACGCACAGTTTCCAGCCAATCTCCTTGACGCTATTCATCCGGGACTCTGACATGATTACACTACAATGTCTCACCACATAGCATAACTAATACACATGTTTAATAGATATACACAGGCCTAAGGAAGCTATGAAGTACATATAATACATCTATGGCCACGTCAAAAAACATGAGAGGTATTTGATCGCAACCTTTCAGCTATTGGTGGGTTATAAGTTCATTTTAGCTTTAGACACAACACAGCAGACGAAACTATGAGCTCAGTGTCTTCTGTAGTGTTGTGGTGTGTGCTGTGTGTGTCTGTGGACCTGTGTGACTGACCTAGGCGTGAGTAATGGCAAGTATTTCAACAGTATTGCACAAATCAACATGTCCCATAGGCGATGACGCAACAGAGCCAAGCGTCAAATTCCATAACTTATCCGTAAAACTGCAATATTAATGAAGTTTACTGTATAGAGACAGACGCAGACCACACCCTGACTGTGTTTTAGGGTCAATCGTTTAGTGAGAGTAGGCTAGCCGGCTTTAAGGGTTAATTAGATGGGAAATAATGGAATAATGGTAGGTTCTTCAGAGAGGCTGGGATGATGCGAGAGAGGAAATATTTACAGAGGGTGAAGTGGTGGGCTGATTTTGACGTAAGGGTGACAGGCGGGTGGGCGTGTGGGTGGGTGTGTGGGTGGGCTTGATAGGGTGTGGGTGGGTTGACAGGCTTGATAGGTGTGGGTGGGCGTGTGGGTGTGTGTGTATGGGTGTGGGTGGGTGGTACAGGCTTGATAGGGTGTGGGGGGGTGGTGGGTGGTGGGCTGACAGGCTTGATAGAGGGTGTGGGTGGGTGTATGTGTGTATGGGTGTGGGTGGATGTGGGTGGGTGATGCAAGCTTGATAGAGGGTGGGTGGGTGTGTGGGTGTGGGCGTGGGTGGGTGTGTGGATACCGTTAATTAAGGTTATAAAGGTTTGAAAGTTTATTGAACTCAGGCGACCCCAAACGGTTACTGGGCACTACCTTAAACATGTATCGGGTGTGGCTGGGTGTGTGTGGGACTGTGGGTGTGTATGGGTAGGTGTGTGGGTGGGTGTGGGGTATATGTAGGTGTGTGGGTGTATCTGTATGTGTATGTGTGAGGGTGTGGGTGTGTGTGGGTGGGTGTGTGGGTGTGAGTGTGTGAGTGTGTGTGGGTGTGAGTGTCTGGATGTGTATGTGGGTATGTGTGGATAGTGGGTGTGTGTATCTGTGTGAGTGTTTGGGTGTGTATGGGGGTATGTGTCGGTGAATGTATGAGTGTGTGGGTGTGTATGTGGGTATGTGTGTGTGTGTGGGTGTGTGAGGTAGTTGGGCAAGGTGCAAGGAGAAGGTATGCAGCCAAGCTGCTATTAATAACCTTGGCACGGCTACTTTATCATAATACACAGATCTACACTTTTACTGCTTTCCTGTACCTTCTACATGTAAATATTGATATGATCCTTAATTAATGCCTGAATATATCATGTAACACTAGGGTTTATATGCCTAATTGAATCGAGAACCCATATCAGATTTTTTTGCAGGACATATTTGCAATGTTGATAAGGATATATGTCATTTTTATCTTGGTAATTTTTTGCATTAATATTGTATGTAGATGTTGGTAGTCGTGTATGTGTGTGTGTGTGTGTGTGTGTGTGTGTGTGTGTGTGTGTGTGTGTGTGTGTGTGTGAGACATGACACATACAACATATTCATCACATGGAACACGACACATGGAACATACAAACAAGACATGCCACATAAGCAACATAGAGAGATAAAACATTCAGTCGGCATACCACATAAGCAACATAGAGAGAGAGAACATACCACATAAGCAACATAGAGAGAGACAACATGCCACATAAGCAACATAGAGAGAGAGAACATGCCACATAAGCAACATAGAGAGAGAGAACATACCACATAAGCAACATAGAGAGAGAGAGAACATGCCACATAAGCAACATAGAGAGAGAGAACATGCCACATAAGCAACATAGAGAGAGAGAACATGCCACATAAGCAACATAGAGAGAGAGAACATGCCACATAAGCAACATAGAGAGAGAGAACATGCCACATAAGCAACATAGAGAGAGAGAACATGCCACATAAGCAACATAGAGAGAGAACATACCACATAAGCAACATAGAGAGAGACAACATGCCACATAAGCAACATAGAGAGAGACAACATGCCACATACGCAACAACACAGCCCAGTGCAAGTAATTAGTGAGCAAAGTCTCATGTTACTGCTTCTTGTATCTTCTTCTTCTTCTCTTTTCTTTCTTCACATAAGACAACATTCAGTGAGGCAGGAAGGGAGAGCGCTGACGTCATGCATGGAAGTAGCAGGCAGGGAGTACTAAGTAGTAGTAGTAAGTAGTAAGAAGTAGTAGGATAGTAGTAGTAGTAGTAGCAGTTAGTAGCATGCTGGAACATCCTTGCGTTTCTGATTTTTGGGGCGCTATCTGAAAGCTGTTTGGGCCTATTTTGTAAAACTAGGGTGGGGGATCCAATGCCCTGATAGGTGGTCAGGGGGCAGCCTTTATATTTAAATGCATCATCTGTGTGTACTTTAAAGGAAAAGAGACTAGATACTCAAAGAAAGAGAAAAAGGCAGCTTGGGGCCCTTGGTGCTTTGGGGGCCCTGTTGTAAACCGCGTGTTGATTTACCTAATAACCCTCATATTCGGACCCTCATTATCGGACTTTAACATATTCGACCTCCTCCTCCTTTTTTTTTTTTTTTTTTTAGGGGTCGAAATTCCTAGCTTTAATAAATAAACGCTAGATTTTTTTTTTTTTTTTTTTTTTTTTTTTTTTTTTTTTTTTTTTAGGGGTCGAAATTTCCTAGCTATAAATAATACAGCTAGATTTTTTTTTTTTTTTTTTTTTTTTTTTTTTTAGGGGTCGAAATTTCCTAGCTATAATAATAATACAGCTAGATTTTTTTATTTATTTTTTTTTATTTTTTTTAGGGGTCGAAATTTCCAAGCTATAGTATTATGTACACCTATAATTTTTTTTTTTTTTTTTTTATTTTTTTTTTTTATACCTATCCCCCCATATATAATCCCCCCATTATTCGGATCCTTGCATTACTCGGACCACTCCTTGGCCCAATTAGTCCGAATATGAGAGGTTTTATTGTACTGGTAAGAAACAGCCGTGGGGATACACTATCAGGAAGACGGTGAGTGCAGAGGCAGGCATTCCAAGGGCTTGTGTGACGTCTCGGGAAGGTGGACGGACAGACGGACAGACGGACGGACACCTGGCTGCCTGTGTCCGGGGTTGGCACTGGCACTCCTCCGCGGCACTCTGCTCTCGGTGTTTTTGTACCAGGATTTGTGTTATGTTTCGGATTTTAGAAGTGCCATATGACCTCTGATGTCTGGCACATTCACCTTTTTTTGGCATTAAATCAATCAATCGGGTGTTAGAACTGAGCAGAGGGTGGAGATATAGACATGAAATAGGCTACAGGGAAGGAAATATCACCGGTCTCGGCATACAAGCTCGTCTATGTGGCCATGATAAGAGCATAGATGGGGAGGCGGTAGCAGAGTGGTTAGCGTCTCAGAGTGGCGTTCTCGGAGATCAGAGTTCGATCCCGAGTGAGAACCAAAAATCCACTTAAAATTTTTCTGCGCCGTCGAGTGGCCTAAGAACACCCACATGCCCTGCCCATTAACTCTACCTTCGATTGTGAGTGCCTCGGAGGACACAGGGGGCGGCATGAGCCTCTAATCACAGGCGTCACTATAAACATCCTGCCTGCGCCACCACGGGTGAGGGCCAACCATCACAGCCCTCAAGTGAACCTCCAGGGCCTACCATCCCACCCCTGGAGGTCACTGCCTACAGGCGCTATAGGCATAAATGTAAAAAAATATACGTATACATATTATCAGGTAAACATAGGCATAACTTTAAGCATGAGGTTAGGTTAGGTTAGGTTAGGTTAGTATGATAGAATGGAACTTTCGCCTCGTACAAAAATAGACTATATTTATTCAATATGGTATTCAGTTACCCGCCCTATGAGTGGCAAATTATACCCTTATCGATAATAATAATAATAATAATAATAATAGTCATTTTATTCTCACCCGAAGGCATACATAAACAACAACATAATATATAGACAAGGGAATGAACTTGAGTACTACAGCAAATAATTTATAATAGCTATATGCCTCTATAATAATAATAATTATAATAATAATAGTTTTAATATCACCATTATATAACCATTGTAATTACTAATGTGGGATTCACAATGGGATTCACGCCCAGATCTTTCCTTTGCTATATAAAATCGTCTGTCAGCCATAAAATTAAGAAAAGTGACCGAATATACCAAATTAGCTAGTGTACAAGGATACTAAACAGGTCATAGCTATAAAACATTGCTTATAGTCACTAAAAGTCGTCTAATGGTACTCAAATTACAATGGAAATTACGTTCTGGGTCTCAAGGGATTAATATATCATCCTTGGCTGTGCCCTTGAGTGCATGAGTGCCCCTGAAGGGTAGCCGTGTGTTGGGTTAGGGTGCCAGGGGTGCCAGGGGCCTTGCTATCAGGGCCACCAATGTCACGATTGCCTCAGGTATTTGGGTCGCTGTGTTAAGGTCTGGGTTGAGATTTTATTCCTGTGCCACGGGCCAACGCCGCTAAGTGACAGGCAGGCAGCTAGTGTTCACAGGTGAGGCGTGGCTATAAAAAATTGCATGTTGTCGAGCCATAAATTAAGAAAAGTCACTGAATCTACCAAATTAGTTAGTGGACAAGGATACTAAACGGGTCATATCTATAAAATATTGCTTATCTTTCTGAAGGTCTTTATAGAGGGCAGACAAAGGCTCCTCAAGGTTCTTTATAGACTCAAAGGGTAAATAAAGGTTCTTCAAGGTTATGGATGAGCTGTTTTGGCCCCTCTGCCTCCCCCTCATCCCCTGTCAGGCCAGGTAAGCATTGGGCCGTGACTTATAGCCCCCCTGGCTTGATTAACACGCGCACCCTTCTGATGGCTAACACGTGCACCCTTCTGATGGCGTTTAATTCAAGGGTTGTTTCGTGCGGCAATAATTTGCAAGGCTACGCTGCCGAGTGTGTCGTGTCGCCCGCCAAAAAGGATGCTTCACGAACAGATGGTGTTGGATTTAAATCACTGATTTAAATTTAAATCATGATTGAAATTTAAATCATGATTTAAATCAAATTATAATTTTTTTAAATCACTGATTTAAATCATAACCTTATCATTATTTGAAAACGAGAGGGGAAAGAAGGAGAATTAAGCCCCTGGGCTTTATGAACAGCAATGTTATCATTGTAGTATAATTATAGGTATCATAATGAGACACAATGAGAGGTGCGGGGAATCCACGGTGGCACTTTGAGATAGCACATTGCCGAGGGGCTGCTTGCACACCACCAATATTTCTTATCAATTATATTATATATAGTATTATATATAATTATACGTATATATATATATAGTATATATACCTATATATATATATTTTATGTAATATGCATTTTTGATTAATTTATTCTATCTCTTTTTAGTTATTACTATGCTAAACAATATCCTGTAGTGGTTAGGTTTCATGTACAACATGAAATTAATAAAAAAAAAAAAAAAAATTAAATAAAATAAATCGGATTTTTTAGATTTAAAAAAAAAAAAAAAAAAAATAATCAACAACCCAAATTGTCATGGTGATATTGGTGTGTTTAGTGATGATGAGCAGCAGCTGAGTCTTGGGCTGAGTACTGGTTGTTGACTCAGACCTTGGCTCCGTCTCTTTCCGGAGTGACTCAGAGACTAAGACCCCAGGGGACAAGGACCGTCTTTGCCAAATTGATGTAGAATTCTTGTTTCGTAAGCTGTGGTTTGTGCCAGACTAGCCAGGCGGTGCCAGCTTGAGTGACGGGAAAGCTTACGTGGAGAGTATGTTTATCTCGCCCCATTAGATGCATTAGCTATTTAATGGCTAACAAACAACAGACAATTTTATATAGCCAAGGAAAGATCTGGACGTGAAGGAGTTAAATGAAGAAATATGTTAAAATATCTCGCCCCATTAGCTGTTAAAAGTCTGTTGTTGTTTTGGTCTTCAGTTTTGATGCATTCTAGAAGTTGGGACGCTTAAACGACTATGGCTAATTTTATGGCTAACGACATATGATCTTTTATATATATCAAAAGGAAGGATCTAGGCGTGAAGGGCTTAAAGGACTGTATTATTATCCTAGTCCAACCAGGATAGAAAAATGAAAGACTTCTTAGCTCAAAAAACCTGCAACGTGTAAGAATAAGAGATCAAGCAACCATTGGGCAGTGATTTAAGATACCTTCACGCCCAGATCTTTCCTTGGCTATATAAAATCGTCTGTTGTCGAGCCATAAAATAACGAAAAGTAACTGAATATACCAAAGTAGTTAGTGGACAAGGATACTAAACAGGTCATATCTATAAAAACATTGCTTATAGTCACTAAAAATCGTCTAATGGTACCCAAATTACAATGGAAATTACGTTCTGGGTCTCAAGGGGTTAAAGGGCTGTATACTTATCCTAATGATAGAAATATGACTCACTTACGTCGACTAAAAACACTGCCAACGTATAATAATAAGTAGTTTAAGAGATTAAGCAACCCTTGAGCAGTGATTTAAGATACTTTCACGAGATAGGAAAGACTCCGTATGTCAACGCCCAACTAGACTTTTATCTCTGTGAATAGAGTTACGTGAATGACGGAGTGTACCTCAGCGAGTACCTTCTGCCCTGTTGTGTGCTATACGGTGAGGCACACTTCAAGCTTACCCAAGAAGTTCAAGAGTGTACATCAGTGAGTACCTTCTGCCCTCTGTGTGTGCTATATGGTGAGGCACACTTCAAGCTTACCCAAGAAGTTCAAGAGTGTACATCAGCGAGTACCTTCTGCCCTGTTGTGTGCTATATGGTGAGGCACACTTCAAGCTTACCCAAGAAGTTCAAGAGTGTACATCAGCGAGTACCTTCTGCCCTGTTGTGTGCTATATGGTGAGGCACACTTCAAGCTTACCCAAGAAGTTCAAGAGTGTACATCAGCGAGTACCTTCTGCCCTGTTGTGTGCTATATGGTGAGGCACACTTCAAGCTTACCCAAGAAGTTCAAGAGTGTACCCCAGTGAGTACCTTCTGCCCTGTTGTGTGCTATATGGTGAGGCACACTTCAAGCTTACCCAAGAAGTTCAAGAGTGTACCCCAGTGAGTACCTTCTGCCCTGTTGTGTGCTATATGGTGAGGCACACTTCAAGCTTACCCAAGAAGTTCAAGAGTGTACCTCAGCGAGTACCTTCTGCCCTGTTGTGTGCTATATGGTGAGGCACACTTCAAGCTTACCCAAGAAGTTCAAGAGTGTACCCCAGTGAGTACCTTCTGCCCTGTTGTGTGCTATATGGTGAGGCACACTTCAAGCTTACCCAAGAAGTTCAAGAGTGTACCTCAGTGAGTACCTTCTGCCCTGTTGTGCTTATGGTGAGGCCACTTCAAGCTTACCCAAGAAGTTCAGAGTGTACCTCAGCGAGTACCTTCTGCCCTCTGTGCGCTATATGGTGAGGCACACTTCAAGCTTACCCAAGAAGTTCAAGAGTGTACATCAGCGAGTACCTTCTGCCCTGTTGTGTGCTATACGGTGAGGCACACTTCAAGCTTACCCAAGAAGTTCAAGAGTGTACCTCAGCGAGTACCTTCTGCCCTCTGTGTGCGCTATATGGTGAGGCACACTTCAAGCTTACCCAGAAGTTCAAGAGTGTACATCAGCGAGTACCTTCTGCCCTGTTGTGTGCTATACGGTGAGGCACACTTCAAGCTTACCCAAGAAGTTCAAGAGTGTACCCCAGTGAGTACCCTGTGGCCTGTGTTGCATGGTGAGGCGCACTTCAAGTTTATCAGGGCAGGGAAGTGGCTGAAGTGACTTACATTCCATTGCTCCATCTCGGCCTTGCTATTATCAACAATGAAGCAGTTTTCTGGAGGCAATTTGGGTGTGTAGTAAATACAAATAACTAGGGAAGGTTAGCAACACACACACACACCACACACGCACACGCACACACACACACACACACACACACACACACACACACACACACACACACACACACACACACACCACACACACACACACACACAAACTGCCTGAATGGCTCGGTGGGTCAGAGCGTCCGGCACCATTCTGTGGTCCGGCGTTCGATGCCCGATCCCTCTCATTCCCTGGGGTTTCGCCAATGAGAAATTCAAGCGTTTACTGTCCCTCTTGAGTAAGGGGATGGGTGTGTGTGGTGTGTGAGGTCCCAGCATTAACCAAAGATTGATAATAATGAGCTCCAAGCCTGCACTGGGAGGGTGAAACTGGCGATAGAAAGTGGACTCGCGTGGACAAGACCATGGGTGAATAACACATACACACACACACATATATACACACACACACACACACACACACACACACACACACACACACACACACACACACACACACACACACACACACACACACACACACACACACACACACACACACACACACACACACACACACACACACACACACACACACACACACATACACACATGGAACAAGATCTCAGAGAAGGATGTGGGCGCTACAATTGGGACAAACAAGTTTATTGATTCCACCGCGGCCAAAGCTGCAGCAGTGTGGCAGGGGACTCACACAGTGGCGGAAATGTTCACTCTTGGCAATAGGTTGACTTGTGACCTTCGCAATGGACTTCAGAACTTCCCTTGGGACTAAAAAACCTCCCTTCACTTTGTAGTGGGACAGAAACCTCAATATTAATAGCAAAGGTTGTATTTATGATGCAAAAACAACAAATATATAGGTAGGCAGTTTGTAGTAACTTGAATTATGGCCATTAAATTACTGAACACGACATATTTCGAAGACAATATTTAACACCTTGAGGCCCACAACGTAATTTCCATTGTATTTTGGGTACCATAAGACGATTTTAGTGACTATAAGCAATATTTGAATAGTTATGACCTGTTTAGTATCCTTGTCCACTAGGTAATTGGGTATATTCAGTGACTTTTCGTAATTTGATGGCTCGACAACAAACAATTTCATATAGCCAAGGAAAGATCTGGGCGTGAAGGGGTTAAGGCTGAAGTGAAGATTAAGCTTTGGTAAACAGCGCACCTACTAAATAATGATAATAATAAGTACTACTAAAGCAAATAAGATAGCTGATTAATGCTGTAGTAAGATTAGGCTTTGGTAAACAGCGTGCCAGAATGCTAAAAGTCTCGTAAATTTCCGACAACTCTTAACTTTGCAATGTTGTGTGACAGGCAGGAATTAAGCTTGAATCACTGTCTTACTGGGTGAAAGTAATTGTTTTGGCTGCCTGAGAGAGAGAGAGAGAGAGAGAGAGAGAGAGAGAGAGAGATATAATGAATTTACGAGGTGATAGAAATTTGCCTTTTATCGCATACCATGGCGAACTAGTAGCAGGATTTCAGCAAATACTACTACTACTACTATCTCTACTACTACTACTACTATCTCTACTACTACTACTACTACTACTACTACTACTACTACTACTACTACTACTACTACTACTACTATCTCTACTACTACTACTACTATCTCTACTACTACTACTACTACTACTACTACTACTACTACTACTACTACACTACTACTACCACCACTACCACTACTACTACTACTACTACTACTACTACTACTACTACTACTACTACTACTACTACTATCTCTACTACTACTACTACTACTACTACTACTACTATCTCTACTACTACTACTACTACTATCTCTACTACTACTACTACTACTACTACTACTACTATCTCTACTACTATCTCTACTACTACTACCACCACTACTACTACTACTACTACTACTACTACTACTACTACTACTACTACTACTACTCTACTACTACTACTAATCTCTACTACCACTACCACTACCACTACCACTACTACTACTACTACTACTACCATCTCTACTACTACTACTACTACTACTACTACTACTACCATTACCACTACCACTACTACCACTACTATCTCTACTACTACTACT
>JACEEZ010000830.1:0-100440 GCA_016584305.1 Chionoecetes opilio | reverse complement strand
TCGCTCAGCTTTCTTTCTGCAGCTCTCGCTCAGCTTCTTCTCAGTCTCTCAGTTTCTTTCGCATTCTCTAGCTTCTCTTTGCTGCAGCCTTTCCTCGCTCAGCTTGTCTTTCTCTCTGTCTTTCAGCGTGTCTTTCTTGTCTTTGCTTGTCTTTCTTCCCTCTCGATCTTTTGTTATTCTAGGATCCAATGGGTCATTGGGGCATGAAACTCATGCCCACTATATTTCTGCCTGTAATCATGCCAAATCTTTTCTTCAACTTACCAAAAGCTCCTTCATTCATAGAATGTCAAAATCTTTCTAAATCAAACTCCTCTCGTGACTCCTGGCATCTAGCTAATAATATCTTTAACAAAGACTACTCTATACTGGACTTGCTACTCGTGCCCCGCGCCAACCCGCCCATGACCAGTGGAGGCCAGTTTTGCGATTCCTGACATTTTCGAACATCACCCCCATTTCCCTTCCTGTGGTTTATCAGTATACAGGGAAGTCCCGTTATACGAGCATTCGGTATACGAGAAATCAATGATACGAGCTGAGTAAATTAGGGTCTATTTTCAATATACGAGATCGAAAATTCAATGCTACGACATTCAAACTGGGGTGAGTAAAATTACCAAGTTCAAAATGCGCGCCCTACCACGTATGCATCTGGGCTGTATGATGATGTTGTGGTGGCCCCAAGCTTGGGGCCGCACACCTGGCTAATTACCCCTAAAGATCAAGCCAACACCTGGCATGGATCTGACTCGCTCATGACCCAAATTCCTCCCGCACCTCCGTTGCTGGGTTCCCGCCCTGGCTTCCTAGACCAGCTTCTGGCAGTTACCTGCCTACCACCACAGTGAGAGGACACCACTCCTCCTCTCTCTGTTCCTCGTGGCATTCCTCCGCTGTACCTACATATTCCCGCCGAAATAAACCTGTGTGTGAACTCTGTGTTTGGTGTAACCCGTGTCTAGCTAAAGTGTACACAATAATATACAATGATTCAGATGCACAGAGATGAGTTTGTGGGCAGTGGAAGAGGTCTGCGCACCCCTCCCTTGTCCCTTACCTACCCTGCCCTCTCTTGTATCACGCGGCGTCCCCTACAGTACGTTTTGTACAACCCCGTCCCTCTACAGTACAACCTTTTGTGTGCTATTTTCTCTTTCAGAATGCTTTTTCTACAGAATAGGTAGTACAGTGTGGGTAATATAGACGCTGTGTGTTTGTTGTGTTTGCTATAGTTTATTTTAGCTTGAAAAACATGTCTTTGATGGGGTCCTGGAACCAAACCTATATTTTACTATTACAGTGGTACCTTGACTTACGGGTTTAATTCGTTCATTGAACGAGCTCGTATCTCAATTTGCTCGTATATCAAATCAATTTTCCCCATTGAAATTAATTGAAATACCATTAATCCGTTCCAGCCCCCAAAAAACCACCCACTTTTTTTACTGTACCTAAATGACTGGACTGCACTCACCCTCCACCATTTGCATTCACCTGTGTTTACACTCTGTGTATCAGCTGTTGGAAACAGCTGTGGGTGGAACTGCCGCTAAACGTACTGCACTCACCCTCCGCCATTTGCATTCGCCAGTGTTTATACTCTGTGTATCAGCTGTTGGAAACAGCTGTGGGTGGAACTGCCACTAAACGTACTGCACTCACCCTCCGCCATTTGCATTCGCCAGTGTTTATACTCTGTGTATCAGCTGTTTCCTGGAAACAGCTGTGGGTGGAACTGCCGCTAAACGTACTGCACTCACCCTCCGCCATTTGCATTCGCCTGTGTGAGCACAACACAACAGAGATGCTTCCACGGCGAGGTAACCACGTGAAGTGAACGAGTGAGACGCGGGATGCCGGGCGGATTTTGTGGCGTTCGCTGCACCAACTAGCGGCAGCGTATCTGAAACTTGCTCGTAAAAAAAAAAAAAAAAAAAAAAAAATCGCTCGTAACTCGGATTTTGGCTTGCAACACAAAGCAAAAAATCGACCGAGCGACTGCTCGTAACTCGGAAAAATCTTAAGTTGGGGCACTCGTAAGTCAAGGTACCACTGTAGTTATGTATTTCGCTTTACGAGTATGCCAGGTGGAACCTAACTGCTCGTATCTTCGGGACTTCCTTGTAAATGATATACTGTTATCTTCGTAAATGTTTGTTCTATAATATTATCAAATAAAAAACTGTAAAATACACTAAAGAAATGGCATTATAAGAGAGTGAAGAAATATGCATGAACTTAATATTCACTTAAACTCTTCGCCATTTAATATTTTGCGTGAAGACTTTTTACATGCAACCATAAATAACAATAGAACTGGATGTGACATTCCGCCGCCATGTGCGGTACACACTGCAGTACTGGCCCCATGGCCAGTCTGCTGGCCCATTCACTTGCTGCATATGACTATCATATACACTACCCTCCCGAGTTTCACGCTATGCGAGTTTCGCGATCCTCGAGTTTCGCGCTGAGTCCTAAATTCTTACCATCCCGACTTTCGTTTCCGACATTATCTCCCTGAGTTTCGCGGTTTTTTTTTTTTTTTTTTTTTTTTTTTTTTTTTTTTTTTTTTTTTGCGTGTGTGTGTGTGTGCCTACAGCGCCGTTAGGCAGTGACCTCCAGGAGTGGGATGGTAGGACCTGGAGGTTAACTTGAGGGCTATGATGGTTGGCCCTTTTGGCACCCGTGGTGGCGCAGACAGAATTTCTATAGTGACGCCTGTGATTAGAGGCTCATGCTGCCCCCTGTATCCTCCGATGCACTCGCAATCGAAGGTAGAGTTAATGGGCAGTGTGTGGGTGTTCTTAGGCCACTCAACAGTGCAGAGAAAGATTTTAAGTGGATTTTACAGCCCTCATCAAGGATCGAACTCGGATCACCGGGAACGCCACTCAGAGACTTCTTCTTGTGAACCTTTCTTCTTAGTATCACTTTGTAGGTCGTCTGTCAAGCTCGTGCTCGAGCTTGACATATATCTTGACGCTAACCACTCTGCTACCGCCTCCCATAAGAGACGTACGGGACACGTCTTCCTTCCTTCCTGCTTAGCATAGTATTATAATAGGCTTAGTATAGCTTGTATGTAGTTTTGCTTTGTTTTTTTCCATTTGTTTGTGTTTTTCTCTACAGGAGCAGCCGGTGTCGCATAAGATAGGTAACACCTCGAAATAAGTAGCACCTTACCTTACTATTTACCACAAAATACTCCTTTATAAGTGATTAACCATGACGTGTGTGGTACTGTGGTTTCTGGAGGTACTGGAGGAGACAGGAGAGAAGAGAGGAAGGCATTGTGACAGTGTTATTGCCGTATAACACTGTCACACAACCATCAGCTGACAAGATATGT
Organism: Chionoecetes opilio; assembly: GCA_016584305.1. Taxonomy (NCBI): domain Eukaryota; kingdom Metazoa; phylum Arthropoda; class Malacostraca; order Decapoda; family Majidae; genus Chionoecetes; species Chionoecetes opilio. The sequence continues at coordinate 97,085 of JACEEZ010000830.1, read as the reverse complement.
GTCAAGCTCACTCACTCAGACCAAAACAGCATCCGCTGGGTGACTCCCAACTCAAGCTCAATTTCAAGCTCCTCTCCTCCCTCCTCTTCTCTACGTAGTGTTGGCCGAAGCCACCACCCCGGGAGGCGGGTCACAAACCCTAGGCTAACCCAGTACCCATTCACTGCTGGGTGGACAGGGGCTTGGGGCATTTTCAGGATTTTTTTTGGGGGAAAAAGTGAGTCTTATAAGCTGTAAAATACGGTAGGTACACAGCTCTCAAGTTAACCTCCAGGGCCTACCATCCCACCCCTGGAGGTCACTGCCTAACGGCGCTGTAGGCACACACACACACCAAAAAAAAAAAAAAAAAAAAAAACGGACTAAATAAGCTTTATACAGTGTTTCTAATACCCGAATTTCGCGATCCGCGAGTTTCGCGCTATGCCTCCGGAAGAAAGCAAGCGCAAAACTCGGGAGGGTAGTGTACACTGGTTTATCAGTATACAGGGAGGTCCCGTTATACGAGCATTCGATATACGAGAATCCGATGATACGAGATGTGTAAATTAGGGTATTTTCAAAATACGAGATCGAAAATCCAATGCTACGACATTCAAACTGGGGTGAGTAAAATTACCAAGTTATTTACTAAAGTAAATTACAAGTTATTTACTAAAGTAAATTACAAGTTATTTACTAAAATTATAAAGTCATTTACTGACTATATGATTTTACCTAATGTTGTACGATAATCAATCTGAAAATATGATAATTCTGGTGGCTCGGTACGACAATGTGGCCTATTCACATCCTGGACGATGTACAATGATTCAGATGCGCAGAGACGAGTTTGTGGGCAGTGGAAAAGGTCTGCACATCCCTCCCTTGTCCCTTACCTACCCTACCCTTTCGAGTCTAGTGTATCATTGAAGCTCCCTTCACACATTCCATAATCGAGCCACGATAGCGCCACCAATTTTATTATTGACGCTATCGTGAAATTTGTCCACGAAATAAGCAGACCACGATAGCCTGACAACAATGTCACGCTGCCTGTACGTATGTGTCATGACGGTCGTAAGATGGTCATGATGGAGTCATGACAGCTGTAAGACTACGTTACGAATGGAAAATCAACGCTCATTTTGTCGTCACGATAAGAGTTATGATAACCACGACAGTGCCATGATGGTGCCATGAACGTATCACGATAGCGTCAAGACTCAAGAGCCATGCCTCACACGTGGGTGAGTGTTGCCATGGTGATGGAGAAGGAAGGGGCCGGGGCTAGAGATGAAGGTGGGAGAAACAGGGTTGTGTTTGTGATGGAGAAGGGGGGAAACGGGGAAGGGGGGTTGTAATAAAGAAGGGGGTGATGGTGTTGGTGGGGAAACGGGGGGGGGGGATGGAGAAGGCGTTGCTGGGGGTGTGAGTGGTTAAAACGGGGGTGGATCCACCACCCACCCCCTACTCCCTACCCCCTTCCCCCATCACTACGTGGTCATGGGAGTAGGGAGAAGGGAGTCGAGGGTGGGTGGAGGTGAATGAGAAAGGGGGAACAAGGCGGAAGGGGGGGCAAAAAAGGGGGCAGAGGTAGGATTGATAGCGCGAGTAATGGTTTCTTATCGTCACGATATACATACGATGATCACGATAGTGTCACGAAGCTGCTACATAAATAACGATTGCGCCACGATAGACTTACGATAGCTCTGCGTTGGGTACAAAAATCCGGGAGCTTCCCAATTTTTTAGTGCACGGCACTGCACGCACTAACTTTTCGTGGCCTCGGCCGAGCGCGTCACGTTCGGTCACGATGGACCCATAACCAGGACCATGACGGCGCTGCGCACTGCATTGTTGGCGCGTTCGTGGTTCCATTATGGAATGTGTGAAGGGGGCTTCATGCGGCAGCACCGAGGATCTTTCCTCTTCCCCAAGTGATCAAGGGGAGGAGGAAGGACTAACCCAGTCGTCCCTGCAAACGCAGTCACCCCTGTTTTCTCTCGAGCCTCGGAGAGAGAAAACAGGGACTCTCAGCTGGCTACTTGCTAGCTTCCTGTCTCCCCACACAACATTACCACTTGTGAGTGTTATGCATGTTTTATGATTAATTAATGTGCAGTTATGTTATTTTGTGTGCTATTTTCTCTTTCAGAATGCTTTTTCTACAGAATAGGTAGTACAGTGTGGGTAATATAGACGCTGTGTTTGTTGTGTTTGCTATAGTTTATTTTAGCTTGAAAAATATGTATTTTTAATTTTTAATTGATGGGGTCCTGGAACCAAACCTATATTTTACCATTAGTTATGTGTTTCGTTATACGAGATTTCGCTTTACGAGTATGCCAGGTGGAACCTAACTGCTCGTATCTTCGGGACTTCCCTGTATATGATATACTGTTATCTTTGTAAATGTTTGTTTTATAACATTATCAAATAAAAAACAGTAAAACACACTAAAGAAATGCCATTACGAGACTCAGAAGAAATATGCATGAACTTCAACTCTTGGCCATTTAAAACTTTGCGAGTCAACTTTTATCATGAAGGGTATCAATAGAAGCGCAATTTTATTAGCTTTCCATTGATATATTTTGTTTTCTGATCAATTAATTAGAACTATGCATAAATTAGCATTAAATAAATAAATAAAATCATCAATCGGGTCATTTTCCCGATTGATGAGGTTATTTATTTAGTTAACGGTAATTTATACATGGTGCTAATTCATTTAGCAGAAAACGAAATATATAAGTAAATAAATAACATCATCAATCGGGAAAATTACCCGATTGATGATTTTATTCATTTAGTTAACGCTAATTTATGCATGGTTCTAATTCATTTATCACAAAACGAAATACATCAATGGAAAGCTAATAACATTGTGCTTCTATTGATACCCTTCATCATAAAAGTTGACTCGCAAAGTTTTAAATGGCGAAGATTTTAAGTAAATATTAAGTTCATGCATATTTCTTTAGAGTCTCGTAATGGCATTTCTGTAGCGTGTTTTACTCTTTTTTATTTGATAATGTTATAGAACAAACATTTACGAAGATAACAGTATATCATATATACTGATAAACCAGTCTATATGATAGTCATATGCAGCAAGTGAATGGGCCAGCAGACTGGCCATGGGGCCAGTACTGCAGCGTCCAGTGCGCGTACAGGCTTGCGCGGATGATCTTTACGCCAGAATCCGTTCATCGAGATTTACCGCGCAGATTTAAAGTTGCTTCCCAAGCTATAAAAAAATGCAGAAGGCATGAATCATCGTATGTCTGACAGCGACGTACATCATCTTGCACACTCACCGGTGTGTGGGAGGGAGGGTTTCCCTCCCTCTCCTCCCTCCATAGGTGGTTGACAGTTTGCATGATTTTGAACTTATAGCCTCCAGCGTTCCAATTACATCCCGTGTTTTTGCCTGTTTTTGCTGGATTACATAATGGGTGGAAAACATACGGATGGCACAACGATTCAAGCAATCATTGATCTTTACAAGGCTGGGATCAATAATAAGGAAATTTGCAAGCTTAAAGGACTAAAGCTTAGAACAGTGCAAAATTTGATCCGCCGATTTAAGGCTGGCGGAGAGGTGAATCTCCCGCTCCCAAAAAAACAACCTGGGAAACAAAAAAAAACGTGTAACAGAACCAGGAGCGTGTTAAGGCGACAGCTTGATGCCAATCCTAGCCTTACAGCCAGAGAACTGAAGGAGGAAAATCATACTCTTCTTAGTAATGTGTCGCTTCGTACTGTACAGGAAACTTTGAAACGTGACCTTGGGTACAGGTGTTACCGGGCGCGGAATAAGCCACTGATAAATGACCGCCAAAGGAAGAAAAGGCTTCACTTTGCAAAGAAATACAGAGATTGGCCTCTCGACAAGTGGCGGGCTGTGCTGTGGAGTGACAAAAGCACATTTTGTGTGAGTGGAGGAGGACCAGCAAAAGTGTACCGTCGCCCCGGCTCAGATCCCACCGAGCCTCGCTACACACGAAAGACCACAAAACACCCTCCCAGTTTAATGGTGTGGGGTTGCTTTACTTTTCATGGTATTGGGAACTTAGTTATTTTCCCAAAGAACACAACTGTTAACAAAGTGGTGTATTTTGATCTTTTAAATGACCACCTGGAGGCCTGCTTTGAAAAGACACAGGCACAGGTTTTCCAACAGGGTGGAGCATCCTGCCACACAGCTCGAGATGTGATACAGTGGCTTGATGACTGCAAGATTGGGAGAATAGATGACTGGCCAGGTAATTCTCCCGATATATCACCCATAGAAAATCTTTGGGCCATCATTAAAGGCAAACTCCGCTCACGTGACACCTCTACACTCCCCAAGTTTGAAATGGAGCTCCGAAAGTGTTGGGAAGAATTGAAGCCTGAGTTCCTTCAAAATCTTGCTGACAGTGTACCACGTCGCCTTCAAAGGGTCATCAAGAGGAAGGGCTACGCAGCGAAATACTAACTACTATTGTAAGTGTTGATATTCTACATTATTTTGTTATAAACATGGTGCATCATACGTGTAAACATTCCCTTTTCGGAGGCGCGCAGTGATTATCCACGCAAACTGGAGTTGCGGAGTGTCACATCCAGTTCTACTGTTATCTATGATGCAACATATCAATAGAAGCGGAATTTTATTAGCTTTCCATTGATATATTTGGTTTTCTGACATGAATTAAAACCATGCATAAATTAGCGTTAACTAAATAAATAACATCATCAATCGGGTAATTTTCCCGATTGATGAGGTTATTTATTTAGTTAACGCTAATTTATGTATGGTTCTAATTAATTTATCAGACAACCAAATATATCAATGGAAAGCTAATAAACTTCCGCTTCTATTGATATGTTTCATGTAAAATGTTTTCTCACAAAATATTAAATGGCAAAGAGTTTAAGTGAGTATTGTTTCATCTATTTCTAAAGCTGAACTCTTTGCTAAAATTTCCACTCTGGTTGATGAAGGGCTTGTTCCTCCTTCTCCTCCACTATATTATGCCTGTTATTAAGATCCTTCATAATGATGTTTTCTTTGCCCTTTCTGGCCTAGATCCTCGGAAGGCTTACGGTCCTGACGGAGTCCCTCCAATTGTTCTCAAAAACTGTGCTTCTGTGCTTGCACCTTGCCTGGTCAAACTTTTCCGTCTGTCTATCTACTTCCACCTTTCCTTCTTGCTGGAAGTTTGCTCACATCCAACCTGTTCCTAAGAAGGGTGACCGCTCTAATCCTTCAAACTACCGTCCTATAGCTTTGACTTCCTGCCTTTCTAGAGTTTTTGAATTTATACTTAATAAGAAGATTCTTAAGCATCTATCTGATCGTCAGTACGGTTTCCATAAAGGTCAATCTACTGGCGATCTTCTAGCTTTCCTAACTGAATCTTGGTCATCCTCCTTTAGGGGTTTCGGTGAAACTTTTGCTGTTGCCCTTGACATATCATAAGCTTTTGATAGAGTCTGGCATAAATCTTTAATTTCCAAACTACCCTCATTCAGTTTCTATCCTTCTCTCTGTACCTTCATCTTAAGTTTCCTTTCAAACCGTTATGCAGCTACTGTAGACGGACATTGTTCTTCTCCTTAGTCTATCAATAGTGGTGTTCCCCAGGGTTCTGTCCTATCACCCACTCTCTTTCTATTATTCATTAATGATTAAGTCGAACTCAATGTCCTATCCACTCCTACGCTGATTATTCTACCCTGCAATTTTCAATGTCATTCATTAGACGTCCAACGCAACAGGAACTAAAGGCGCGGTCACATTAGACACTGTTAGCCGTGAGCTGGGCAGTTTCCCCAGCGATGGGCTCGAATGGCTGCAAAACTGCCCACCCATCCACTCCCAGCCATGATCAGTGCCTAGCGTTTGTCGTGGGCGACTCAGGGCTGGGCAGCAGAGAGGATTGAGGGTCTGACTATAGTAGTATTGACAGCAAGCCTATTTAAGAAAATTATATATATTTATCCAAGAATAAGGATAATACATTGTAGTAATCCTAGATAATTACATTTTTCTGAGATAATCAACAATCAGGGACAATACAATGATAATTAAGTCGCGGGGAATTTACTCGCGACTCTACACACTCGCTTGACCTTGGAGCTTCAAGTAAACAAACACTTCTGCTGCACACGTTTCCAATACCACCGCTTTATGCAGACGTGCTGCCAGTCCTCACCCTGAACGCAGCCACCTTTGACCTGTCCCCATCCTGTGGGTCATCGCAGCCCTAAACAACAAGGAAGAAAAAATGGAGTGAACACTTTCTTGGTCTTCTGAGGCAACGCATACACTTGTGGAAAAGGTCAGGGAGAGAGAGAGACGATAGGTAACTTATAATATATATATAATATTAGGTTAAACTGCACAACAGCTCCAACCCTTTTTACTTAAAATCTTCCCCGCTACCCAACAAACTTGGGGACCTGAGACTGGTCAGGAACCAGAGACATAAGAAAATAAGGAAGCTACAAAAGGCCACGAGACCTACACGTGGTAGTTCCTGTTACTTAACACTACCTACATCCACCTTTCATCCCCATTCATGAATTTATCCAGCCTCCTTTTAACCCGTAAACTGGGGATACCTGTGTGACAATATCTCTGTGTACGCGGGACTTTTGCCAGAATTTTTATAGTCGCTAAACAAACTTGAATGTGTATCAATGTATTCGCCATATATTTGTGCAACCGCTAAAAATATTTTTTTTGCTAAAGTCTTGTGGTTATTCTATGATTGTACTTGCAAGATGAAGAGCGTTGAGGTTTATGTACTCCATGGTACAGCTCGTTCACAGAAAACAGGCCGCAAGGGTCTGCCTCTCTAATCTCTCTGCCCGCGATAGGGAGAGACCTGTCAGCACCTTCACCTTCCATGCTGGTCACTGGGTCACTGAGCCTATGTGTGACCCCTGGGTCATTCTCAGGTAAAGTAGAGTTGCCAGATTTCACCGGCTGAAAAATTAGCCCACCTTTTTTAATTTGGCGGCCGCCCAATTGGGCATACTCGCGTTTTCTTAGTGAGTGACCAAATGGCCATAGCCGCGCTTTACGGGTTAGAGCTCCCTATTGCCTCCGCACTGACCACCTGATGACTATATGTAGGAGTGTATAAATCTCCGTAATGGTAAAGCAGGGGTAATGAGAACGTAACTGCTTTTGTAGTTTATTACAACACTGGTAATTTAAGAGTAGCTGGTATCGCGTGCGTAACAAAGGTTAGTGGGAGAGGCTGAGCTCACGTCCTCTCGCCTGTGTGGCTGGGGCTGCTCTGCCTGGCACTGTGGTGCCGCGCCCGTGGCGGTTGGTCGCTTCAGCCTGGTATGCGCGGGAACCTTTAGGCCTCTCTCTGTTACCAAGAGGCTGACTTAAGACTAATACATACAGGCACAATAATAATATCCTACATAGGCCCGGTCTCGCTACCCGAGATGTCCTCGTCTCGACAAAAGGAACTGAACAATGGAGATGGGATCAACCGAGGGGACACAAAAGAAATGGGCACGAAAACCTACCTATATAGATATATATCAGAATAGAAAAGAGGAGAAGGACACAGGGAAAGGATTCGTACTCGTAAAAATAATGTGGAAAACAGAAATTGTGGAAGATCCCGGCATGGTACCAAACAGACATATGAGTACGGAAAAAAATATTGAGACCTAATATCTATGTACAAGATTGACAGGAAAAACATCATATAGGACATGGAAAATAGAGTCAAGGAAATTGTTACCTCACACTACTACGAAGGAAATAAGGATGGCTAGAGGCCTGAGGTGCTGGGGAAGGAGTAGTAGGAGTGTGAGTAGAAGGAGCTGGTTGAGGCTGTGTTGGAGGGAGGGGAGACTCTGGAGGAACGATATTAGGGTCCTCACAGTCAAGGCCTTTGGAGACTTTCTTAAGAGAATCAAGGTGGGCAACTTTCTTAGTGCCATCAGTTAAGTGAAGCAACTGAACCTTATTCCCATGTTCCTGAGCTGTGACCCGGAAGGGGCCGTCAAACTTAGGGTCTAATTTGGAGTGTGTGATCGCAACCAGGGAATACAATTTGGTCCCTAAAGAAGTTTCGTTACCTCATTCATGGCTATCCTATCAAGGTCCTTACGGATCATAAACCCTTACTTCACCTTTTCAAGGCCAAGGACCTTGATACCGTCTGCCTGTCTTTCCCTGCCAATGTCTGCCTGTCTTTGTCTCACCGTCTGTCTGTCGCTGTCTCACCGTCTGTCAGTCTTCCCCTATCAGCATCTATTACCCTGTGTCTCCCAGTAAATGGCAGACTCCTCAGGGGCAGCGGCGTCTCATTGCCCCCATTAGACCCCGGGAATCGCCTGGGACAAAGACACAAAAATCACCTCGAAGTCACAACACGGATGACTCTAGGTGTCTAATAAAGAACACAATGTCACCTACGTCAAGTGTGAAGGTGGAAGCTGACTTATTGTGGTATAGGAGCATATCAGCTTTAGAGAGGGCAAGTGATTGTTGGATACGTTGGTGTATTTGTTGGAACGTGTGAACCTTAGTCTTGACAAAGTCATCATAGTTGTATATAGGCTTAGAAGGTTGGGACAAAAGATCATAAGGAAGACATTTGTCCTGAGCAAACAGAATGTAATGTGGTGTCTCAGAGACAGACTTGTTGATGGTGGAGTTGAGAGAAGCCATCACCTGAGGAGCATAGGTGTCCCAAAGGATGTCAGTCTCAGGAATAATGGAACGTAAGGTGTTGAGAATCTTACGGTTACAACGTTCAACCAAACCGTTAGCACTGGGGCGGTAAGCAAGAACATTACACTTCCTGATATTGAACTGTTGGCACAAGGAATCAAGAACTTGATTAACAAACTCCGTGCCGTTATCAGACAACAGAACCTTGGGAGTAGTGAAAGGACAAGTCACATCATCAAGAAATGCACGTGCCACTGTTTGTGCTGATTTGTTAGGCAGTGGAGCAAGAATGGAAAAACGTGAAAAATGATCAACAGCAACCATTGAATATTGATTTCCACGTTCAGTGAGAGGTAGCTTTAACAAATCAATGCCAAGAACTTCCCATGGTGCTGAAGGCACAGGATAACTGAGAATGGGAACATGAGCATGTATATCGCCTTTAGTTCTTGCACAGGTATGACATACTTCAATATAGTCATTGATATCCTGTCTCATGGTGAGCCAGAAGAATTTAAGTCGAGCTTGTGAAAGTGACTTTTCCTTGCCAGGATGTGAAGCATTGGGTGTGTCATGAATGAGTTTAAGGACAGACTGGACATGAGTTGGAGGAATGACAAGTTGGTGGATGAGACGAGACGGTTCATGCTTGCCTGTAAGTGTGGTTGCTTTGTACAGCAACTGTTCCTGAAGGAGGTAATGTGAAGGAGAAGGAACCTTAGGAATGTCAGAGTCATCACCTGATTCAAGGTAATAGATGACCTTTGACCATGTGGGGTCATTGCGTTGGGCAGTGTAGAGATCATCGTGTGAAAGCGTGTCAAATGTGGATGTTTGCATGGCAACAGGACATGTAAGTGCACAGTTGCGAGAAAGAGCATCAGCAGCTACGTTAGCTTTGCCTTGAATGCACGCAAACTCGGGCATGAAATCTTGAATTGTAAGTAGCCATCGAGCCATGCGTCCTGACTGGTCCTTGGCCTTGAAGAGGTGAAGTAAGGGTTTATGATCCGTAAGGACCTTGATAGGATAGCCATGAATGAGGTAACGAAACTTCTTTAGGGACCAAATGACTGCAAGGGCTTCGATCTCTGTCACTGCGTAGTTCTTCACTGCCTTGTTAAGTAGACGAGAGGCATACGCGATGGGGCGTTGTTTACCATCGTGGTCTTGCATGAGTACAGCACCGAGACCAGTGTAGCTAGCGTCAGTGTTGAGAATGAAAGGTTTAGTGTAGTCAGGGTACGCAAGAACAGGCGCAGAAGTGAGAGCGTGCTTAAGAGCAGCGAAAGCGTTCTCCTGACTGTCAGACCATTGGAAGGGCACGTCTTTCTTGAAGAGTGAAGTGAGTGGAGAAGCCATGGCGGCATATCCTCTGATAAATCTGCGGTAATAGGAGCCAAGTCCTACGAAACTACGGACTTGATCTACATTGACTGGAGTAGGATAATTAGTGACAGTGCTGACTTTGTCATTTGACGTTTGAATACCGTCAGCGTTAATAAGATGGCCAAGAAAAGTAGTTTCTTTGCGTAGAAACGCGCATTTGGAGAATTTAAGTTTCAAGGCTGCGTCCTGAAGACGAGTGAAAACTTTTATGAGTTTCTGGAGATGTTCTGGGACCGATTTAGAGAAAACGATCAAGTCGTCAAGGTAGGAGAAAAGTGTATTACCCACTAGACCAGTGAATATGGAATTGATCAAGCGTTGGAACGTTGCAGGTGATCCAGAAAGACCCATAGGCATGCGACAGTACTGGTAATGTCCTGAGGGTGTAGAAAAGGCAGTGTATTCACGGCTCTCCGCGTCAAGTTCGACTTGCCAGAAGCCGGAGCACAAATCTAAGGTGGAAAAAACAGTGTTATGGTCACCTAAATTCTGCAAAATATCCTCGAGGACTGGCATGGGATACCGAGAAGGAACAGTCAGTTTGTTGAGAGCTCGGAAATTGACTACAGGACGCCATTCGCCTGAGCTCTTTGGAACCAGGAACATTGGGCTATTGAAAGGACTGATCGAGTTTTCAATGATTCCTTCAGTCAGCATTTCTGAGACAATGCGATCGACAATGGCATTCTTACTGTGGGCCATGCGATAAGGTGGTATGTAGGCAGGTTGGGTATCTTTCATTAGTTTGATGTTATGAGTGACGACGTTGGTTTGACCTAGTGCCTCACCGGGGAGAGACACAATACTCCTGAAGTCGGTCAAGAGTTGAATAAGCTCATCTTGTGAATCTGGATGGTCTGTGGTTTGCAGAATGTTTGCACATGAGCTTGAAGGTCAGACAAATTTGGAGACTTGAACTGAAATGGAGTTAACTGAACTCGTGGACTCTTGTGAACATTCGGTGACACAAACGTCAGCTGGGTAGACGTAAAGTGAACAAAGCCGTGTACCACAAGTGAATGACTGGAACTTTGGTGACGTTAACCACATAAAGGTTTGATCTGCCATGATTTTTGAGTCTGCACAGTGCTGCGGGAACAGCTAAAGCAGAATGACTGACTGACTCAGGGAGAGACATGGCATCGACGCTCGAAACGCCTTTTACCCGAACGTTTACAAGTGTGCATGAGAGTGGTAGAAGCTCAACGTTGGACTAGATGACAGCGTGACAGTGCTTAGCTTTGTCTTCTAAAACCTTTTGAAGTGAGGCTTCTGGAAGTGGAGTGGTGTTACTAGACGCAGAAACGTCTGGATATAAACGCGACGAAAGTATTACGTTTACCTTTTGAGCGAGAAGGGCGACCAGTGGAACGAGGAGGTGGTCTGGATGGTGAATGTTTGTTAGTCATGGCAAGTGGAGAACTAGGAATGGAAACACTTGTATCAGAGATCTGTCAGTAGGAGTGTATGTGGAATCAAGAGCTTGTGAAGACTCGTGAGAGTTGCATGTAGGAGAGGAGACAATGTTAGTGTGAACAGAGTCAGAAAAAGCTCTAGATTGTTTCAGGACCTCTGGAATGAAACGTTCACGCCAATAGATTCCATGCAAGCGTGGATAGAGATCTATTTCATTGTTGGTTAGAGCAGGACGGCCAATGAGAGCGTCAGCTGGAATGGTCATGTCGTCTGCTATATAGTAAGTCAGGCTGACAGGTGGCAAGTCAGGACATAGGTATGTGTCAAACATAACTTTACCTAGAGTAGTGAGTGCAGTTCCATCGGTGCCACAAAGTTGCAGGTCAGAAGGTTCTAAAATGATTAATTTACGATTACGCACAGATCTGATGTTATCAAAGCACTCTTTAGTCATGATATTTACTGAAGAACCTGTATCAACAAACAAGGTGAAGTAGTGCTGGTTGACTTCAGCTTGCAAAATCATTGGGTCCTCCCTAAGTGTATTAGATAGAAATGGTGTACAAAGGGAGTGAAGGTTCATCTGTGTGATCTGGCTCGTGTTGCTCGGAGGAGTGCACGTCGCGTGATAGTCATTGAGGGTTATGTTGCTGTGAATGGTGAGGAGATTATGGTCCTTCACGACAGTCAGAGGTGTTGTGTTGCTGTGAATAGCGAGGAGTGTTTGTTCCTGCACGACATTCAGAGATGTTGTGACCACAAGTACCATGGTGATCACAAAAGCGTGGAACATATTGCTGGTTTGGAAAATGACGTTGTCGTGTTAAGCAACGCTCTATCGTGTGTCCTTTGTGTTTGCAGTAATAGCAGTAAGAAGCAGGTGAGTGAGAAGACCGAGAATATCGTGAATGTGAAGATGAACGTTGTCTCTGACGAGTGTTTGCGAGTACGTGCGTTTGAGTTGGAAGGAGTGTATGAGTTGGAAGGAGGACGAGAAGTGCTTCGTGGTTGGTGGTGTTTGTGTTGTGTAGATATGGCAGCAGACATCGAAGAATGTGCATTGGTTGAAAACACTTAGAGACGAAGAGTCCTCAAAATTAGAAGCAAATTCGGTTAAAGTGTCTTACAAGTGGAGCAAAGTTAAGGTGTTTGTCAGACGCCTGTTTTGTTGTGGTAGGGTGTATGAGAAACATGTAAGTGTAGTATACAAAAAGGTTACCTACAGCTGACAGACTCATTTTTCCATCATCACCAACCCATTCCGAAGATTCCAGCTGTCTTATCAAGTCTAATTTGATGTTGGAAGATTTTTGCAAGGCTGACATGACTGGAATTGGGTGTTCTTGCCTTGTGTGATTGTCGGCAAGTGTAAAAAGTGGGGCAAGGCTACCAGAGTTTTGACTGCCAGAGAAATATTTGTTAAATTTAGCTTTGTAGTCATCATAGGTCTTAATGGTGAGAAATAAATCACTCTGAAGGTATTGTCCTGCGAGGCAGTCCGATAAGTCACAGCGGCACTTTAGTTGAGTGATTTTAAGACCATCGTCAGTGATGTTTCGACGTCCGATCTCATCATCTACATCCCTAAGCAGAATATGTACTGGAATATTTGCGCCGGTAAATTTAGGATAGGAAGGAACTTCATGCACCAGAGTGACGGAGGTTTGTCCTGGTGGGTCAGGCATGATGACAGGACAATGTGTGGAAGAAGCCGAAAGGAATGAAAATATTAGAGAGTACACAAAAGGTACTGCATGTAATAATACTAATACTAATAATAACAATAATAAAATATAAGTACATGGAGGTCCCGTTATACGAGCATTCGGTATACGAGAATCCGATGGTACGAGATGTGTAAATTAGGGTCTATTTTCATTATACGAGATCGAAAATCCAATGCTACGACATTCAAACTGGGGTGAGTAAAATTATCAAGTTCAAAATGCGCGCCCTACCACTCCCGGGCTGGACAAAGGGGGATTTGGTTGGCCCCAGTCAGGTCACCCCTAGCAAGCCGTGACCTGAAGGGTAATTAAGCATATGGCACGGCCTGACCTTTAGGGGTAATTAGCAGGTGTGCGGCCCCAACCTTGGAACCACTACACTACCTTCTCTTGTATCACGCGGCGTCCCCTACATTACAACGTCTTTTTTGCTTGTTATGCATGTTTTATGTGTAATTAATGTGCAGTTCTGCTATTTTGTGTGCTATTTTTTCTCTCAGAATGGTTTTTCTACAGAATAGGTAGTACAGTGTGGGTAATATAGACGCTGTGTGTTTGTTGTGTTTGCTAGAGTTTATTTTAACTTGAAAAACGTCTTCTTCTTTTTTTTTTTTTTTTTTTTAAATTGATGGGGTCCTGGAACCAAACCTATATTTTACCATTAGTTATGTGTTTCGTTATACGAGATTTCGCTTTACGAGCATGCCAGGTGGAACCTAACTGCTCGTATCTTCGGGACCTCCCTGTAGTACGTAAAAATTGCAAGCAATGCAAGATAACGTGAATAAAAGGAAATCACACAGTGTAAGGTGAGGATTGTCAGTGTATCACTCATGGAACAAAAGAATAAAAAAAATAAAAATGAACGAAAGAAAGTAAACTACACTCTTACAAAATACCGTAACACTGCGTATTGTCCGTGAGTCCAAATGGGTGGCGTGTCCGGTGGAGCATACACGAAGAACGGACACAGTAACACAGTCACACAGCGGGTGAAACAGGCCACTGGATCACCTACCGTAGACAACAGTAAAGTCGCCAGGACAACTTTTTTTTCTGTTTACAGACGTGTGGTGGCGTTAATACTTACATTTGTACATCCATGATTTCAGGAAAGTTAGAAGGGGCTATCTGGAGAGTCTGTGTCATTTTGTGTCTTCATCTGTGTCATATTATGGCTATAAATGAACAAATGACAAAAATATCTACAAAGTGGCTACCAACAGTAGAGTCGCCATCTAGTGTTTATTTACTGAGTGTCGTACCGCTGTCGTCGTCGCCCGAAAAAAAACCGCGTAGTGAAATTAGAAACTGTATATACCTGCAGATACAAAGCATAAAACAACGCTGAAACAGAGTAGATTATACAGTCATGATATAAACTACTGTGTATCATCTTCAGTGGCATATACAAATCAGTAGTGATGCTATAATTCGTAATATTTGGCGCCTGGCGACATGACTGCAGGTGGCGACTTTACTGTTATCTACGGAAGGAAGTGTACGGGGCAGTTAGGAGTGTGTGTGTGAGTGTACAGGGCAGTTAGGAGTGTGTGTGTGAGTGTACAGGGCAGTTAGGAGTGTGTGTGTGAGTGTACGGGGCAGTTAGGAGTGTGTATGTGAGTGTACAGGGCAGTTAGGAGTGTGTGTGTGAGTGTACAGGGCAGTTAGGAGTGTGTGTGTGAGTGTACAGGGCAGTTAGGAGTGTGTGTGTGAGTGTACAGGGCAGTTAGGAGTGTGTATGTGAGTGTACAGGGCAGTTAGGAGTGTGTGTGTGTGTGTACAAGGCAGTTAGGAGTGTGTGTGTGAGTGTACAGGGCAGTTAGGAGTGTGTGTGTGAGTGTACAGGGCAGTTAGGAGTGTGTATGTGAGTGTACAGGGCAGTTAGGAGTGTGTGTGTGAGTGTACAGGGCAGTTAGGTCCATCTCCATCTGTAGCTCGATCTCAATATCAATCAATCAATCATTGGGGGCATATGCCGGGGGGCGCGTCGCCTCGCCCACCCTACGACGCCACTCCCGGGGGTCACCACGCGCGAGTTCCCATGCAGGCTCCTTTCCCATACCAAGCAGCTCTCGACAAGAAACATCAACTTGCCCCAGCCACGAGCCTTGTGGGCGCCCCCTAGGCCTCCTCCACGCCGGATTGTCTCTTACAGATACAACCCGATGGGAAGGATCGGTTTCAGGGTAGCGTGCCACATGCCCATATAGCCGAAGTTGGCGCTGACGGACTATGCAGGTAATAGGCCTCGATTCAGTCTCACGGTGCAATCGCTGATTTGACACGTAATCATCCCAGCGATACCCCATGATTCTGCGAAGACACTTATTACCAAAGGCATTGATTCGTCTCTTCAAGTCACTATTTAGTGTCCATGTCTCACAACCATAGAGTAAGACAGAGATCACAAGCGACTTGAAGATCCGGATCTTTGTCCTCCTGCACAGGTACCGACAACGCCAAATACTCCCGCTGAGCGAGTCCATAACACCGTGGGCTATGCCAATCCGCCGTAAGACTTCTTGACGTGACCCGCCATCATTATGGACTGCGCTACCAAGGTATGTAACACTTTCCAAGATCTCAATGTCCTCGCCACACGCATGAACAGACTGTACTGCTTCATCTAGTAAGTCTCCAAATACCTGGAACTTGGTCTTGATCCAGGAGACCTCAAGTCCCAAAGGCTTTGCCTCCTCGTGCAGTGCCTCGAGAGCCATCACCAGGACCTCCAGCGACTCAGCAAAGATTACTGCATCATCGGCAAAAACAAGATCAGTGATCTTGGTGTTGCCGACGGATGCTCCACAATCACTTTGATCTACAACCTTGTCCAATACCCAGTCCATACAAGCGTTGAAAAGTGATGGGGCAAGGACGCACCCTTGCCTCACTCCTGTATTCACAGGAAAGAAGCTGGATACACCTGCCCCACACTTCACAGCACTTTCAGTCCCAGAATACAGACCAGTTATCAAACCAATAGTCCTTGCAGGAATCCCTCGAAGTCGCAGAAGATCCCAGAGTGACTCACGATGCACTGAGTCAAACGCCTTCTTGAGATCAACATAGGCTGCAAGCATCCCCTGTCGAAACTCACGTCGGCGTTCCACCAGGACACGAAGCGCTAGGATACGGTCCGTTGTTGACTTACCAGGCGTGAACCCAGACTGCTGAGGTCTCTGATGCATCACCAGATGACTGCGAATTCGTGTCAGCAATAGATGGGCAAGCACCTTGCCTGGTACGCTGAGCAGTGTAATACCGCAGTAATTGTTGCAGTCCTGACGGTCCCCTTTCCCTTTCCAGATAGGGACGACCAGCCCCCTTTTCCAGTCAGGGGGAATGGTACCTGATTGCCACACGGCAGTCAGGACAGCATGCAACCCGCGGATCATGGCCTCACCCCCAGCTTTGAGGAGCTCCGCACTGATATTACAAACACCAGCTGCCTTTCCACCCTTCAACTTTGCTACAGCCTCTCTGACTTCGTCAAGAGAGGGTGCGGTTTCGTCAATGGGAGGATCGGCATCCACTGCCTGTAACCCAGTGGTGTGAAGCTGCTCAGTTGGAGGGTCCACCGTGAACAACTGCCCAAAGTACTCAGCCCAACGAGCCATCTGCCCATCCATGTCCGACACGAGGCGCCCATCTGCTGTTTGAATAGCACTCGCCCGAGAAGGAGACTTGGAACGGAGCTTCTTCAGGGCTCGGTAGGCGGGTCGGAGGTCATTAGCGTTCAAATGACCCTCGACATCCTCAGCGAGACTCCTGACATACCTCTCCTTGTCTCTCCTCAGGAGAGTTCTAGTCCGGCGTGACAGAGCCCTGTGCTGGTCCCGGTTCCCAGCCAGCCTGGCAGCGCGACTCTCCTCGACTTTCTCCAGCGTCTCCGTCAAGACAAAGCCACGCCTTGACCTCGGGCGCTCCCCAATACACTCCTTGGCAGCCTGTAGAGTTTCACGTTTGAAGGTATCCCACAGTTCTACAGGATCCCCGAGAGCACCGAGCACATCAAACCGATTTGAGACTGCCACCGCATACTCATGAGCACATGTCAAGTCCTTCAGTTTCTCAAGATGAAACACAGTATGGTTACCTCTTGAGATTCTTCTGGACTTGACATGAAGCTTAAGTGTAGTAACAACAAGTCTGTGATCTGTTCCAAAGAACTCAGCACTCCGGTAAACCCTGCAGTTCTGGAGGATCCTCCAACGAGTACTAACGAGGATGTGGTCGATCTCCTTAGCTACCCCTCTGGCATTACTATACCATGTCCAGCGGTGCAGCTCTGGCCTCTGATACCAAGAACCTGCAATTCTCAACCTTCTGGACCTTGCAAAGTTCAGAAGCAGAGAACTGTTGGTGTTTCTGGTACCGGAGCCATGGGGACCAACACACAACTCGTAGCCATCTCTCACAGTGCCAGTAGTAGCAGTAGTTTGTAGTAGAGTAGTAGAGTTTGTAGAAGTAGTTTGCCCCGCACTCGTCATAGGCAGACCCCTCCCCTGCGTCGGCATAGGAGGGGTTTGCATGGTCGGGCCCCCCGGCAAAACCGGGTCGGGGGCACGATTACCGCGCCCCCGGCCTCTACCTCTTAACATGTTTGTGGCTAGTTTAGTTTTTACAGGGAAGGGTTGCAACCCCCCCCCCCCAACCATCTCAATATGGTATTTTTAATTGCATGACTGAATTTTCCTTGTTTATGGCCAAGGGTTTTGGTACTGTGTATAGTGCACAGTCTTGTCAAACCAAAATGGCTCATCATTGATGTTTTTTCAGATGATGTCATCGTCAGGTGGCGTGGGCATTTCCAGACGCAGCTCCGAAAAGTAGAGAGGACACCCAGTGGGTCAGGAGGGAAGGTGACTCCCAAGTGGGAATATTTTGATGCGTGCACATTCATGACTCCTGTGTACAGTAATGCCCCAACAGTCGACAGCTTCCAGCCACAACCAGACACAGCTGAAATCATTTATGAAGGTACACTGGAAGGTCGTATGGAGGCCAGTGGGAAAGAAGACACACGTTTCATTGGCAACGTCCTTCCTAGTTCACTCGCCATCACCCCAGCAGCCTCGCAAATGGCCTCACCACAAGACTCAACAAAACGGACAGCCCAAGAAGCTATGCAAGAGGAAGAGGATACAAGTAGGAGTGCACCCTCGCCACTAGTGAAGCTTCCTACTCCCAGCTCTAGTTCATGCCAGGGATCCAATACAGCGGCAGCCAAACCATCAGTACCGGCTACACCCACATGGACAACATGGACTCCACAAAGCCAAAGTAAACAAGAAAAATGCAAACACAATAACAAAATGGTTCAAGAATCTTTAGTAGAGGCATTAAAGTGTGTGCAAAGTATGATGAAAGCCCAAGAAAAACGACCTGTAGAGGTTGTTCCAGACATGGCCACACAGTCGGTGATGTCCTTCATGAAATATGTTCCAGACACACATCAACACATCAAGATGGAGTGTACTGAAAAAATTATGTCCGTGGTAACAGAATGCCTGAAAAAGTACCACATTGAAACACAAAATCAAGTATAAGTGAAAGGCAATAAATGATATGGCAATACTGTGCTGACTCATTGATTATATCCAAAATTGTAACTATCTGTGAAGACACGGAGAAGAGGAATTCATCCTCACCGTAGTTTACCAGGCTTGCGGATTCCTGAGAAGAAAATTATACATGGGACAGTGCTACAGCTAAGTGTTAATTATCCGACCTTGGGGGGACTGAAGGTAGGTCGGATAATTGGAATAGTCGGATGTTCGGATATCACAGTAACCATAAACGTAAGGACAAAATGGTATAGAACATAAAAGATGCAGCTCTTGAAGGCCGATCCAGTGGTAGACGCGAAAGTAAAATTCATGCATAAATAAAGCCACAAATCAATGTTTCCTAAAAACTAAAAAAAACTAAGTAAAATAAATGGCCAAAACAAGACACAATGTGGTGGTGAAAAAAGTCGGTTGTTTGGACAAGTTGGATGTTTGGAGGTCGGATGTTGGGAATTTGGCTGTAGTACAAAGGCTGCAACTACACCCAAAGACAGGGCATTGGCCTTCCACACCCAAGACCTTATTTACTAGGGGTGTTTTGGTTGGGCTGAAAAAAATCCATTTTTCATAACCTGGGGGATTATATGTAACCTAAACTTCCCATGAAATGGTTAGGAAACCTTTGGTCAATACACTAGTAAGGGAAGCTGGAAAAATACATCATTTACTTCAGCATAAGGACTGGCTTTAAGATTAGCGAGTTTCTTAAGGAAAGTTAGATGTAAGTTTATCAGTGTAGCAGCGCCATCTTCTGCCATGTTACTTTCCCATTATTCATGAAGTAATTATTCAAGTTATGGCGCACTGCTTTAGCATGATTGGAGTGTCCCCTACCAGGTGCCTGTAGTCTCTCAAATCCAACTGCCTCTTGACGCTGTCTTGGAATGACAATTCCGTGGTCAGTGTCTTCCCTTTCTAGGCACTCCGGAGATAAGGGAACATTACAGTTCACCCGCAAAAAATTATGAAGAACTACAACTGCACCTATAATCTTATTCACATATTCAGGCTTTGACTTCATAGCTTGTTGGAACACACAAAATTTGCTGCCAGTATTCCAAAGGCATTTTCAGATACACGCCTAGATGGAGAAAATCAATAATTGAAGATTCTCTGGTCATCAATCAATCAATCCATCATTGGGGGCATACGCCGGGGGGCGCGTCGCCTCGCCCACCCTACGACGCCACTCCCGGGGGTCACCACGCGCGAGTTCCCATGCAGGCTCCTTTCCCATACCAAGCAGCTCTCGACAAGAAACATCAACTTGCCCCAGCCACGAGCCTTGTGGGCGCCCCCTTGGCCTCCTCCACGCCGGATTGTCTCTTACAGATACAACCCGATGGGAAGGATCGGTTTCAGGGTAGCGTGCCACATGCCCATATAGCCGAAGTTGGCGCTGACGGACTATGCAGGTAATAGGCCTCGATTCAGTCTCACGGTGCAATCGCTGATTTGACACGTAATCATCTCAGCGATACCCCATGATTCTGCGAAGACACTTATTACCAAAGGCATCGATTCGTCTCTTCAAGTCACTATTTAGTGTCCATGTCTCACAACCATAGAGTAAGACAGGGATCACAAGCGACTTGAAGATCCGGATCTTTGTCCTCCTGCACAGGTACCGACAACGCCAAATACTCCCGCTGAGCGAGTCCATAACACCGTGGGCTATGCCAATCCGCCGTAAGGCTTCTTGACGTGACCCGCCATCATTATGGTCATCAGTCAAGTTTTTTCCTGGGTAAGGTTTCATCAAGTGTATCTTGAGTGGAAATGCATCATCACCAACAATTACGTATGGAGATTGTGTTGATGACTAAGGTGATGGCGCATCACTGGGTACCTGAAGCTTCTTGTCTTCTAAGTATTCTTTTAGGAAGCACTTATCCCATACACCTCTCCTTCTTCTTGTGACCTTTTCTGCTTATTATCGCTTTGTAGGTCGTCTGTCAAGCTCGAGGTTCGAACTTGACACCTATCTTCCTTCTTGCCTCTCTGTAGCCCTTTCTTTCCCTGCCACCTGTGGGGAGACAAGGGCACAACAGGGCAGTATAGACACAGACATAAGTCCCTCCTATCACCTACTCTCCTACACGTCTTCCACATTCCCATGCAATCTGCCATAGCCAAAAATGTTACTTTTTGTACTAAGTTTACAGGAACTACCACGTGTAGGTCTTGCGGCCTCTTGTAGCTTCCTTATTTTCTTATGTTCTTATGTTCTTAATCTTTTTTCCCAAGCCTGCTTTAAAAACACCTTAGTTATTTCTACTATTTTCCTTCTCTCTTCATTACTCCCACACAGTCCTAGCACAGTAAGGATTCCCCCATCCACCTCGTACATCCTGCATCACTTGCACCATCCTGGGCCCCAACATCAATGTACAAGAACTTGTATGATGCATCAACAACAGCTAACATAATGACACTGATGGGATTTGTAGTCAAAATATTCTGCTCCCGAGTTATCCGGTTTGATCACAAGGAAGTGCTTCCCATCAAGGGCTACTATGCAGTTACGAAATTGCCAAGCATTGCTGAAGGTGCTTGCCACTTGTTGCCACTCAGCAGATGTTGTAGGAAGCTTGAGGTAGGTGCCCTTCAGAACTGCAAACAGGACATCACAGACTGTTGGTATGATGCTGGATATCAGGTTGTGGCTGATCCTGTATTGGGATTCAGAAGAGCGGCGAGATTCTCCTGAAAGTATAAATAAGATCGTGTTAGTTTGTGCTTGAATAATACCAATCTTGTTAATTTTATTTTGTCCGGAGGCATATGCAACAATAAAAGATAATAATAATAATAATAATATCAATAGCAATACCTAATAATGATAATTATAAAATTGATAATAATAATGGTAAAAGCTACAAGTACAAATACAGGGCGGTCCCGTTATACGAGCATTCAGTATACGAGAATCCGATGATACGAGATGTGTAAATTAGGGTTATTTTCAATATACGAGATCAAAATTCCAATGATACGACATTCAAACTGGGGTGAGTAAAATTATCAAGTTCAAAATGCGCGCCCTACCACTCCCGGCCGGGCTGGACAAAGGGGGATTTGGTTGACCCCAGTGAGGTCACCCCTAGCAAGCCGTGACCTGAAGGGTAATTAAGCATATGGCGCGGCCTGACCTTTAGGGGTAATTAGCAGGTGTGCGGCCCCAACCTTGGGACCGCAGTCAGGTCACCCCTAGCAAGGCGTGACCTGAAGGGTAATTAAGCATATGGCGCGGCCTGACCTTTAGGGGTAATTAGCAGGTGTGCGGCCCCAACCTTGGGACCGCAGTCAGGTCACCCCTAGCAAGCCGTGACCTGAAGGGTAATTAAGCATATGGCGCGGCCTGACCTTTAGGGGTAATTAGCAGGTGTGCGGCCCCAACCTTGGGACCGCAGTCAGGTCATCCCTAGTAAGGCGTGACCTGAAGGGTAATTAAGCATATGGCGCGGCCTGACCTTTAGGGGTAATTAGCAGGTGTGCGGCTCCAACCTTGGGACCGCAGTCAGGTCACCCCTAGTAAGGCGTGACCTGAAGGGTAATTAAGCATATGGCACGGCCTGACCTTTAGGGGTAATTAGCAGGTGTGCGGCCCCAACCTTGGGACCACTACACTACCTTCTCTTGTATCACGCGGCGTCCCCTACATTACAACGTCTTTTTTGCTTGTTATGCATGTTTTATGTTTAATTAATGTGCAGTTATGTTATTTTGTGTGCTATTTTCTCTTTCAGAATGGTTTTTCTACAGAATAGGTAGTACAGTGTGGGTAATATAGACGCTGTGTGTTTGTTGTGTTTGCTAGAGTTTATTTTAGCTTGAAAAACATGTCTTTTTTTTTTTTTTTTTTTTTTTTAATTGATGGGGTCCTGGAACCAAACCTATATTTTACCATTAGTTATGTGTTTCGTTATACGAGATTTCGCTTTACGAATATGCCAGGTGGAACCTAACTGCTCGTATCTTCGGGACCTCCCTGTACTGTATATGCAAATATGAGACAGCCATAGTACACCTATCCTTTTAGAGGGAGGCGGTAGCAGAGTGGTTAGCGTCTCTGAATGGCGTTCTCGGTGACCCGAGTTCAATCCCTGAAGAAAACCAAAATCTTTCTGCACCGTCGAGTGGCCTAAGAACACTCACATGCCCTGCCCATAACTCTACCTTCGACTGCCAGTGCATCGACAGACACAGGGGGCGGCATGAGCCTCTAATCACAGGCGTCACTATAAAAATCCTGCCTGTGCCACCATGGGCAAGGACCAACCATCACAGCCCTCAAGTGAACCTCCAGAGAGCCTACCATCCGAGCCTTAGAAGTCACTGCCTACAGGCGCTATAGGCCAAGATGTAAAGAAAAAAAAAAAAAGATTCTGTTCTATTGAATCACATAATTTAAAATGTTCAGCGATAGCAATACCTTGACCTCAAATTGAACAATCTCAGATCATATGAAGAACTCGGTGACCAAATTTAACATATATCTCAAGAGGATATGCATAGATTTGTTTATTGACTGATCAAGGAAGTTAGGCTAGATTACATTACATTAGGTTATGTAAGATTAGGTTAGTGTGTGATCTAAATGAATCGGTATTTTTAGAATTATGCCTTTCTTACCCTGATGGACACCTATCATCATCATCAAAGGAAGAAATACGCCGGGGGGCTCATCGCCTCGCCCTACCTATGACACCACTCCCGGGGGTTGCCCCGTGCAAGTCCCCATGCAGGCCCCTTTTCCATACCAGGTTCCTCCCGGCAGGAGGCAGCGACTTGCCCCAGCCACGAGCCTTGTGGGCACCCCTTTAGCCTCCTCCACACCGGATTGTCCCTTACAGATACAACCCGGTGAGCAGGATCAGCTTCAGAGTAGCGTGCCACATGCCCATATAGCCGGAGTTGACGCTGACAGACTATGCAGGTGATAGGCCTCAATTTAGTCTGGCGGTGTATTCGCTGATTTGACACAAAGTCATTCCAGCGCTAGCCCATGATTCTTCTAAGGCACTTATTACCAAAGAGATCCATGCGCCTCTTCAAGTCACTATTTAGTGTCCATGTCTCAGCCATGAAGGTGCCTGGCACCTATGTGGCATAGGAATGAACCTTTTGCATGTGGTAGGCGGTTCTGTGTTTCTTTCTATTGCAAATTATTAGGTTTAGTAGTGCTGATATGTTGTCTGGGTAAATCTATCTTTGGCAAGTTTAGAGAGGTTTCCAACAATCATTTCATTTAGTCTGGCAGAAGAGTTATCCGGTTAGGTTAGGTTCAGTTAGAATAGTAAAAAAAAGGCGGCAGTAATGTCAGTCATAACAATTATATCATCAACAAAACTTACCAGAAAAGTAGTTCTTTCCCACTAGTGTAAATGATGTACTTATGAAAATTTACTAACAAATCTAACCTCACCTAACCTTGCCATATTCAGTCAAATATTACAAGTATCTCCCATCACTGAGAAGCTTACTGGACTGAAAAGTTATGGGAATACTTTGGGTTCTTGAAAAGGTTGCAGATGCTCCCATCTTACAGATAATCATGTTTAAGAATACAGTTACTGAGTTTTCTGTATGATGATATATGAAGCTTATATTCTAAGTGAGCCGAAACTATTGTATAGAATTACCTTAACAACACTGTGGCAGGAACACCCTTCTCTGCTGCTCCAACAATTATTTTGGGTATTACAGTAAAACCTCTCGTATTCGGACACTCATTATTCGGACTTTGACATTATTCGGACCTCCTCCTCTTTTTTGCGCACTACAGTCAGCGGGGAAGGCGACCAGGAGCTTCTCGTGCTGCTGATAAGACATGAAACACCATGATGGCCGACCATAAGACTAAAGTATCACAGGCGTGGTAGTTGTAAAGTCTTCAGCCCAGGTTAAAAGGCGGACGACAAAAAGGATATTGACAAGATGGATGCCTGCCGCCTCCACAGTTCAGTTCAGTACCGCCCACTCGATCCCCCAGCCAATACGAACGACGAATGGGACGGGGCTAGTCTCGATGTATTTTCGCGACCATCAGTCCACCCTGATCCGGTCCGGACTGGACTGAACCAGGGCAGTGAACGTCACGAAAATGCGCTATATATGTACACCTAGATTTTTTTTTTTTTTTTTTTGAAGGGGTCGAAATTTCCTAGCTAATATAATTATACACCTCGATATTTTTTTTTTTTTTTTTAGGGAGTCGAAATTTCCTAGCTATATAAATATCCACCTAGATTTTTTTTTTTTTTTTTACATATCCCCACATATATAATCCCCCCATTATTCGGATCCTTGCACTACTCGGACTACTCCTTGGCCCAATTAGTCCCAATATGAGAGGTTTTACTGTACTTCGATAGTGGACTTGCAAAAGTCCTAGGATTCTTACCTAGCGGGCGTTTACCCCCCACACCTGTAAACAAACATTAATATCCGACAAAAACGAGTGCCGGATTCACTCAAATTACATAAAAAATGTTCAGTCAAACTTAAGTTTCGACCTCAAAATGGGTGGTTGCCTAATATCGAAAATGTACCTTATTTTGAGGAGGGAAAAAGTGGTGTTTTCACTCAGGTAGGGAAGATTACTCTTAAGTTTATTTGCTCCCAGGACTAGGTAGGGTTAGAAGGGGCGGTTTTCGGTTTAATACTATTGTTCTGCTAGGTAGATAATGGTGCACTGCCAAGGTTTTGCTGAGAAAAGATGAAGAAAAGGAAAGCTTGTAGTTCAGGTAAAATTGGTAAATTGGTAACTATTTTCAACCAGTAATTGAGTACGAGAATAAAAGTAATCATGACCCGTGTATTTTAATGTGTTAAAAATGATGGTCACATTAAAAATTGTCGGAAATGCCTCATTTTGCAGTTACTACCCCTCCCATAACAAACCTGGGGACCCGTCGGGAACCAAGGGAAAGGTTTTGGGCAGGGAAAGTGGAAACTAGTTTTGTACGGGTAGTAGATTATGCGAATGACAAAATATATCCTGTAAACACTGTATGGGATGATATAAGGCCGAAAAGACAGAAAAATATGTAACCTGTGCACGAGCTGCGATACTGTAAGACTGAGGCTGAGTGGTGGTAGGAGAGTGCACACATGGGAAGGGTGTTGTGAGGGAGGTGGTGTCGTGCGGGATTGCCGGGATTAACCCCACAAATGATCAAATCTGCTACTTTGAGGAAGTCGCGGCCCTCTCCGCAAATTATCAAAATAGCGAGAGTTAAGAATGCAAACGTTAAGGTTCAACTGTATTTATTAACTTACCTGCCCAGCGAATCCTAGGAAACATTTATAATATTCTCCTAGGTATATCCTAGGCAGGATCAGGGCACTGTCACTACTCCCGGAGAAACTGCTGTGTTTAATGAGCGAGTTACCAAACATGCTTAGGTTTTGATGAAATATGACACAAGATAAAACTGAACTATATGTCTAATGCTTTTCACTACAGGTTGAAGTTCCCAAACTCGGCAACCTCGGGACCAGCGCCGAGCCGAGTAATGGAATTTTCCGACTTTTAGAACGTAGATATATTAAGGGGGGAAAAAAGCATGAAAATCACATGAAAAAAATAAAAACCTGTAGAAGTACACAAAATAACAGTGTACACAACTCTACAGTCACAACACCACTGAACAATAACAACAAACAAATCGGCGGGAGAAACCAAGCGGCCTAGTGTGGTGGCACCCAGCGGCCGACCCGGCAACTACGCGCCGGGTTTTGGGTGTTCTGCCGTGTTTTGGAAAATCCGGAACCATAGCCGAGTTTTGGGTGTTGCCGAGTCTTAGGATGCCGAGTTTGGGAACTTCAACCTGTATTCTGTATGTTGGAGAATATGCTTGTTCTCCATGGAAAGCATGGACCTGATCATCCTCAAGGCAGGAGAAGTCAACAGCTTGGTTGCATTTCTCTTCACAAATTAATACAGTTTTTTCCAGCATTTCACGGCCATTTCAACATTGTGAAGAGATATCAAAGCTACTAACTCAATGAGAGCTGCAACATCAAATCATTACTGCTACATCAAAATAATTCAGCATCCTAATGACTCAACAGAGCCACTGCCTTCATTTCCAGGGTGAGGGCTTGGTTCCTCTCTGTTGGAGTTTGCAGCGTGTATCACCATATCTGTCGCAAATATATAAATCCTGCACCATCCATGCGATATTTTCTGATAATTTTATTGTCATAGTACTTGTTAAGGGCATTCCTACATGTGTAAAATGTCCAAATCTGGCGTCTTTGTTGGTGCAGATCTGCTGTTTTTTTCCGACAAGATAAATCACCTCCCAAACGTGTCTAACAAATTTCTGTCCTAGGCACGTTCTAAAGACAAAATTGTATTTATAAATGTTGCCGAGGATTTCCTTGGCATTTTTTGGTGGTAGCATGTTTGTCTGTCCATGGCACATTTATAGTTATGGACGCCTGTTTGGCTGTCCATGGCACATATATAGTTATGGACACCTGTTTGTCTGTCCATGGCACATTTATAGTTATGGACGCCTGTTTGGCTGTCCATGGCACATTTATAGTTATGGACACCTGTTTGGCTGTCCATGGCACATTTATAGTTATGGACACCTGTTTGGCTGTCCATGGCACATTTATAGTTATGGACACCTGTTTGGCTGTCCATGGCACATTTATAGTTATGGACACCTGTTTGGCTGTCCATGGCACATTTATAGTTATGGACACCTGTTTGGCTGTCCATGGCACATTTATAGTTATGGACACCTGTTTGGCTGTCCATGGCACATTTATAGTTATGGACACCTGTTTGGCTGTCCATGGCACATTTATAGTTATGGACACCTGTTTGGCTGTCCATGGCACATTTATAGTTATGGACACCTGTTTGGCTGTCCATGGCACATTTATAGTTATGGACACCTGTTTGGCTGTCCATGGCACATTTATAGTTATGGACGCCTGTTTGGCTGTCCATGGCACATTTATAGTTATGGACACCTGTTTGGCTGTCCATGGCACATTTATAGTTATGGACACCTGTTTGGCTGTCCATGGCACATATATAGTTATGGACACCTGTTTGGCTGTCCATGGCACATTTATAGTTATGGACACCTGTTTGGCTGTCCATGGCACATTTATAGTTATGGACGCCTGTTTGTCTGTCCATGGCACATATATAGTTATGGACACCTGTTTGGCTGTCCATGGCACATATATAGTTATGGACACCTGTTTGGCTGTCCATGGCACATTTATAGTTATGGACACCTGTTTGTCTGTCCATGGCACATATATAGTTATGGACACCTGTTTGGCTGTCCATGGCACATTTATAGTTATGGACGCCTGTTTGGCTGTCCATGGCACATTTATAGTTATGGACACCTGTTTGGCTGTCCATGGCACATATATAGTTATGGACGCCTGTTTGGCTGTCCATGGCACATTTATAGTTATGGACGCCTGTTTGGCTGTCCATGGCACATTTATAGTTATGGACACCTGTTTGTCTGTCCATGGCACATATATAGTTATGGACACCTGTTTGGCTGTCCATGGCACATTTATAGTTATGGACGCCTGTTTGGCTGTCCATGGCACATTTATAGTTATGGACGCCTGTTTGTCTGTCCATGGCACATATATAGTTATGGACACCTGTTTGGCTGTCCATGGCACATTTATAGTTATGGACACCTGTTTGGCTGTCCATGGCACATATATAGTTATGGACACCTGTTTGGCTGTCCATGGCACATTTATAGTTATGGACACCTGTTTGGCTGTCCATGGCACATATATAGTTATGGACACCTGTTTGGCTGTCCATGGCACATATATAGTTATGGACACCTGTTTGGCTGTCCATGGCACATTTATAGTTATGGACACCTGTTTGGCTGTCCATGGCACATTTATAGTTATGGACACCTGTTTGGCTGTCCATGGCACATATATAGTTATGGACACCTGTTTGGCTGTCCATGGCACATTTATAGTTATGGACACCTGTTTTTCAAAGTAGTATATGTTGTATGGAGGAAAGTATCGAGAAGGAGTGAGCAGATAATAATAAAGGAGCATCAAAGAGAGAGGAAGGGAGACAGAGAGAGAGAGAGAGAGAGATGATGTGGTGTTATGGGGACAAAGCACGGTCTTTCAAACATCATATTTAACATGGGTAACATCTGTTAGGGATGATTATGCATTTCTTGATCCCATGTTTTACAGCATTGTTCGGACATATATAAATTCTATTGTAATGTGGATGCAATGGAAATATGCCCTGAGACCTCCATAACCCCTGTTCATAAGCATAAAATGAATTTTTCCATCCTCACTCAATGCATTTATGAGACAAATTCATTATACAGGTTGAAATTCCCAAACTCGGCAACCTCGGGACCAGCGCCGAGCCGAGTAATGGAATTTTCCGACTTTTAGAACGTAGATATATTAAGGAGAAAAAAAGAATGAAAATCACATGAAAAAAATTCCTGGACGTTTGGGAGCCATAATACCAATAACAGACCTGTAGAAGTACACAAAATAACAGTGTACACAACTCTACAGTCACAACACCACTGAACAATAACAACAAACAAATCGGCGGGAGAAACCAAGCGGCCTAGTGTGGTGGCACCCAGCGGCCGACCCGGCAACTACGCGCCGGGTTTTGGGTGTTCTGCCGGGTTTTGGAAAATCCGGAACCATAGCCGAGTTTTGGGTGTTGCCGAGTCTTGGGATGCCGAGTTTGGGAACTTCAACCTGTAATAGCTTAAACTGTATGTAAAATACAGACGCCTAGGCACAGCACAAGCCATGATGGTTTATTAAGAACAATAAAGTACAGTCAGTTCATTGTAAGAAACACACACACACAAGAGAGATCCATGGGAAATTCTCCACAAATGATGCAATCCTATCTTAACAATGAATTACACACGTTCAAGTAGCCATCACGAAATGACACTTGGTAGTATGCGACAGGACCTGAGCATCATTCACATGGCTTGGGTTTGTATATGTTATCATTATAGCAGTGATAGGATAGTGTTATTGCAGAAACAAAGGATGGTGCTGCCTGTCTGTTCATTTTACAGTTTAATTGAGTACTGATTGTAAAACATGTTTGCCCATACAGTCTATACACATGGATAGACACATGACACTATAGATAGACACTCATATAGACACTATACACATGGATAGACACATGACACTATAGCTAGACACTCATATAGACACTATACACATGGATAGACACATTTTCATATGACTAATTTTTTTTTGCAGGTCTATATCTGTATGCTTTGAAACCCGCACTGCACTACCAAGCTCCCAGTCATGAGTGAGCTGATCAGACCTAAAGTGATTGGCTTTGATCTAGGTATGTGATTGGTGGCTTTGATCTAGGTATGTGATTGGTGGCTTTGATCTAGGTATGTGATTGGTGGCTTTGATCTAGGTATGTGATTGGTGGCTTTGATCTAGGTATGTGATTGGTGGCTTTGATCTAGGTATGTGATTGGTGGCTTTGATCTAGGTATGTGATTGGGGATTAAATTCTGCATCATTATAATAGGGAATTAATTACAAGTCATCTCAGATTTAAGAAATATAGTGTTCCATTTACTTCTTCATTGATGTGTATTTGTCAAGGTTAACATGTAAATATCTTATGATTTTCTACATAAAAGTCATTATGTGTTTTGACTTTGTGGAAAATTTGCAGTAAAGATAATGGTATTGTTTCGGTAGTGGGCTTTCAAAAGTCCTAGGATTCTTACCTCCATTATCGTGTAGCTTTTTTGATTCTGAATATTTAGAGCCCCATTTCCCATGGCGCAATTGAATAATAATGGCATTACATGTACTAACGAAAATCTACCGTTATTTCAGCCAGAAAGTTAAGTTAGGTTAAATCAGGTTAGGTTAGGTTAGAGGTGGGGTTTGGTTTAGTATAGTAAGAAGATATAGAGATCAAATGAAAATTACCAATGCTATGGCAATGTGAAGCTTAGCAATGTTTGTGGGGCGGGCCTGGAGGGGCAGGGCGGGCACCCCCCCACACATGTAAACAAACATTGATTTCCGACAAAAACGAGAGCCAGATTAATTCAAAACGCCCCAAAACTATTCAGGAAAACTAAATTTTGGCCTCAAAATCGGCCGACGCAGTTTTTTTCCAAGACAGTGAATGCAAAATTCACCCTGCGTCTAATGCGGCCATATTACTAATGAGAGGTTGGGCAGAGAATGCAGAATGGCCGGTGGTGTATTACTAAGCGAGTCTCAAGTAATCTGTGTTGAGCAGTAGACCACTGAACACAAATTTGTAACTGTGTTACTAATAATATCAACAGTAATGCATAATACCAAGAAAAAGTTGGAGTTTAAGAGAAAACAAGTGGTGGGGCAACAAGGTCGCGGTTTCTGCTGCCAAGATGGCCGTCGGATGTAAACATCACCCCCTCCCGCAGTCCCGCTGCCGCTCTCCACTGTAAATGGATGGGAGACAGGGTAGGCCTTTATACCACCTCGATCCCTCAATCCTCACCCCTGTATCTCTATGGATAAGGAAATTGTAAACTGTAACAGGAAAGAGTGCTAGTAAAAAGGCCACAACGGTACCTGTAGACGGCACGGAAGCCTTCCACACATCACACCAAGACCCATCACGGCGCCACAACTACATCCGCCTCAAGGCCGAATCACACCATACCATCATGCCTTTACCTGTACCTTCCTGAGGAAGACTATCAACCCTTGCGACTGAGATAGATTCACAGGTGTAAACCATGGCGAATATCTTCGATCCCGACATCGGTGCCCTTCAACAATAAGAAAAAGGTAGAGATGGTTACCTTACAGTGTAATATCTTGGTAATTTTTTGTTATTGGGCAACCACAGATTTCGAGGCCGAAACTTAGTTTTCCTGAATAGTTTTGGTGTGTTTTGAATTAATCTGGCTCGTTTTTGTCGGAAATCAATGTTTGTTTACATATGTGTGGGGGGGTGCCCGCCCTGCCCCTCCAGGCCCGCCCCGCAAACATTGCTAAGCTTCACACTGCCAATGCCATTTATATTTGATTGCGCCATGGGAAATGGGGCTCAAAATACACAGAATGAAGAAAGATACACGATAATGGAGGTAAGAATCCTAGGACTTTTGAAAGCCCACTACCAAAATAATACCATTATCTTTACTGCAAATTTTCCACAAAGTCTAAACACAGCAGAAAAGCAACAAAGACATACTTACAACATTAAATCTAAGCTAAATGTCATTAGTAGATAATATTAGAATATCAATTCGTGGAGCATCCTGCAATAAATGATGACCGATTTTGGTTACCCTACACATTCTCTTTACATTTTAACTAGTATAATTTTTCATTCACATTCACATTCACTGCACTGTGAATATTGTATTTGGGTACATGCTCAAAATTATTTGTTTTCCCTTACAAAACCATATTTATAATAACTTTTAATAAATTTACGAAAAGTAAATATATCCTCAAAACACTTTTCTCAAAATATGTATGTAAAATACGGGTGCGTCTTATGCACCGGCAAATACGGTATATATATATATATATTATATATATATATATATATATATATATATATATATATATATATATATATATATATATATATATATATCAGTGATGGACCGAATGTCCAATTTCCGTATTCGTGAATGTGAATGCGAAGGCGGATATTTGGTTTTAATATTCGTGAATGGGAATGTGAATTAGGACTATTACATAATATATCATGTAATACACTGTTTGTAATATTATACAGGTAACTGAAATATTTTGTATGTAAAGTAAAAATTCAACCATAAAAAAATGAATGTAAAATAAATTCCATTTAATTTATTATGTTGCTGAGATGGTTTCTCAACCCAGATGTCGTTCTTCCTTTTCGAGAATAATTATTATTGCAAAGTTTACACTTTGCGATGTCACTATTAAGACTATTTTTTTTTAGGGTGTTTGGGCAAAAACAAATCGATAAAGTTTGTAATTTCTTTGTTAAATTTTCAGCTTGTAAAATTATCAATTTTCTAAAAATTGTTTTGTACTATATATACCTAGGGTGTATTAGTTGTAAATTGTTTAAAGATTTTTTTTTAAGAGCAATCTGGCCTGTGTTTGTCCCACCTGACATGTCTGGGCGAAGGTCTTGTTATATGCATGAAATGAAAAGAGAAGTTATACAATCTCTGTTTGATTTTAATTATTGTTCTTATATATTTGGCAGATTACACACTCTGGCCTTTTTGGGTGGACACTCATGTTGACCCGCCATTTCATAAGGATTGGTAAGTTGTTTGTAGCAATATCATTTTTATTGTTATTGTTGTTGTTCAGGCTGTTTGGCAGAACAGCCCCGATCTCCTTAGATAGGCCTGGATTGGGTTTTCCCGCAGAGCATTCATTGAGTTTATGTTGTGTTGTTGACGTGTGTGATTATGTGCAGTGCAGATTTCTATAATGTTTGATAGTGTGGGATTCCGTGTTACATCCCAGGCAGGCATTCACAATGGACCCATCCAGTCTCTTCTGATTGCCCAGAATTACCGGGTGATGTCCGTGAATGGCAACAAAGATGGTACCAGAGCTAGAACATCTAACTTATGAAGAAAGGTTGAGAGACAAAATTGCCAACACTAGAGCAAAGCAGGGAAAGAGGAGACTAAATAATAACAATTTATAAACTGATCAGTAAGATGGAGGAAACAGACACTGAGAGACTACTGACTCGGAAGCAAGGAGAAGGTCGATACACAAGAGGACATACAAAATAATTTAGAAAAGGTAGAAGCCTGAATAACATAAAGAAGTACAGCTTCCCTCATAGAAATATAAAAGTTTGGAATGGACTAAATGAAGAGGTTATATCTGCAAAGAATGTGCACCAGTTTGTAATGCCTCCCAAAAAGACGAGTCTTCCCCAGGAGTGAAGTCGTTTTCCTAAACAGGCGGGTCTTTTACTCCATTCTCCCTCCCCTCCGAGTGATGACAAATATATACTCTTACTAGCAAGCTCAATTAGCGAACTGTAACCATATAAATTATCTAATAACTATTGTTAGTAGTATTTTCTGGGGAGGCGGTAGCGGAGTGGTTAGCGTCTCCGACTGGCGTTCTCGGTGACCCGAGTTCGATCCCCGAAGAAACCCAAAACCTTTCTGCACCGTCGAGTGGCCTAAGAACACCCACATGCCCTGCCCATCAACTCTACCTTTGATTGCGAGTGCATCGGAGGACACAGGGGGGCGGCATGAGCCTCTACAGGCGTCACTATAAAAATCCTGCCTGCGCCACCACGGGCGAGGACCAACCATCAGAGCCCTCAAGTGAACCTCCAGAGCCTACCATCTGAGCCCTGGGTCACCACTGCCTACAGGCGCGCTATAGGCACAAATGTAAAAAAAAAAAAAAAAAAAACAACGTCTTAGTGTGTACGAGAAGTGCCCAGTGTAAAGTTCTCCAGAATAATATTCACATGAGAACATAAAGTGGTGCACAGTGCCACATCTAAACATTTTCCTACCACTCCTAAGTTTGATAATCCCTTGTAACAGTAATAATGGACTCCCCACAATGCAAAATTTATTCACCCACTAAATATGAAGTCACTGAGGGATAACTATTCAGTATACTATTAGTGTTTGTAAACAGAGTAAATTTGATTGGCAAAATTGCACGCCCCGTAGCGGATCACGGCCTCCCCACTTTCCTCTCCCCTTCTCCCTGTGTTATGGGGAGCCGTCACCTCAGACATTCTTCCTTTGCAGAAATGCGAGATGGTGACTGAGTCAACCACAACTGCCTTAACCCAGTATACAGTAAAACCTCTCATATTGGGACTAATTGGGCCAAGGAGTGGTCCGAGTAATGCAAGGATCCGAATAATGGGGGGATATGAGAAAAAAAAAGAAGAAAAAAATCTAGGTATATTAGCTAGGAAATTTTGACCCCTAAAAAAAAAAAAAAAAAAATCTAGGTGTATATATTAGCTAGGAAATTTTGACCCCTTAAAAAAAAAAAAAAAAAAAAAAAAGCGAATAATGTCAAAGTCCGAATAATGAGGGTCCGAATACGAGAGGGTTTACTGTATATCCTAAACAACACCTGTTTATGCATTATTCCCACATTAGTATTCATGTCTGTGAGTGAGTTTAGTAGGAGTGAACATGCGACTTTTCTTATAGTTCTTTTTATGAATCAGAGAGACGAGGTAACTGAGGTGTCACATAAGTGCAGGGTCACCATAGAAATATACACGAGGGTCCCACATAAAACAAGAAATTGGTCGATAAACGAGGTCGTTCTATGTGAATGCGCTCTATGTGAAACACATAACCTATGGGAAAAATTTATATTGGTGGATGGGTCCTCCCGCCCGTACCCGTACATTTATACTCATTCACACCCATGCATAACAAAACATCTATAAATGATAAGTTATGCATAGAAATGATGAAATAGGCATATTGTTGCTTACCTTAAATCTAATAGGGATTATGTACTGGGGGCGAGGGGTTCCGAGGCATCTTGGAGGTCACTAATTCGTCACTGGATGACGACGCAGTGAGACCCAGAGCTCGGAGTGTGGCGAGTGAGCGTTGGCCTTGCATTTCTGCCACGTCCATCATAAACCCCTCAAACTCAAACTCAACGCGTAAATTTCCGTCATGAGCAAATTTTGGTGAACAAATTGCCATAAACCTGGCCTGACTCGCTT
The DNA here is from genome assembly GCA_016584305.1 of Chionoecetes opilio. Classification (NCBI taxonomy): domain Eukaryota; kingdom Metazoa; phylum Arthropoda; class Malacostraca; order Decapoda; family Majidae; genus Chionoecetes; species Chionoecetes opilio. The sequence continues at coordinate 61,520 of JACEEZ010000830.1, read as the reverse complement.
GCGTGCCTCGCCTGAACTGAGCGGGGCTTACCCCCGCGGCGCTCACAGCTGATAATGTGTAAACACCGACGACGACACCAAACCACAATGACGAGTGTACCTTCGAATGAAAGCCATCAATAAATTACGGTAAGTGACGATATTGTGAATGGATCACAACATATGTTCTAATAATGGATGAGAATTGCGTGGTCGCTACCGCCGTTTCCCACCTCATGCCACCCTCACCCAGGGTCATAGAGACCCTGCCCTCACCCCATCTCCGTGGCGACACGCCACCGCCGTGCCCCTCCTCACTCACCCTTGTCACGGCTTGCACCAGCTGGGCAAGTCGGCTTACGAAAAGAGCCTCGAGTTAATAGTGTGGGGGCATGTGTAATTCCGTGGGAAGTGTATGATAAATCTTATATTTCAACATAAATCAAGTCATTGTTAGTAGAGCAATGGAAAAAAACATGGTTCCATTTTTTCTTGCGAAGTTAAGTGCTATTTTGACGCATTCATACAATAGCGCATGATATTCGCCGATCGTGGGCAAGTATCAAATTAGATTTTGCTAAATATTGGCCAAAACATAGGCATGTAACATATCAAATTGAAGGTATTGATGTGTAGAAATGAAAACTAATGTCTATTGGCATGCCTACCATAGTATGCATGCATGAATAAATGGATAGGTAGCTATCTGAAACAATTTAGTTCCTTGTGAATTCCAAAATTATCCTATTATCATTCATTCTCACAACTGATACATGTACGCTTGACACATACATTACAATATTATTTATATATATTGGACAAATTATGATCTTATCAATTTTATTGAGTATTACTCAACCACATCCTGATCATCGTCATCAACAACATCGTCCTCATCATCAGATTCTTCATCAACGATCATACTATCACTAGGTTCATTGTCACATGCCTCGCCATCCGATTCGCACACACATCAATCAATCAATCATTGGGGACATACGCCGGGGGGCGCGTCGCCTCGCCCACCCTACGACGCAACTCCCGGGGGTCATCTCGCGCGAGTTCCCATGCAGGCTCCTTTCCCATACCAAGCAGCTCTCGACAAGAAACATCAATTTGCCCCAGCCACGAGCCTTGTGGGCGCCCCCTTGGCCTCCTCCACGCCGGATTGTCTCTTACAGATACAACCCGATGGGAACGATCGGTTTCAGGGTAACGTGCCACATGCCCATATAGCCGAAGTTGGCGCTGACGGACTATGCAGGTAATAGGCCTCGATTCAGTCTCACGGTGCAATCGCTGATTTGACACGTAATCATCCCAGCGATACCCCATGATTCTGCGAAGACACTTATTACCAAAGGCATCGATTCTCCTCTTCAAGTCACTATTTAGTGTCCATGTCTCACACCCATAGAGTAAGACAGGGATCACAAGCGACTTGAAGATCCGGATCTTTGTCCTCCTGCACAGGTAATTATATGCACACATAGTTCCGTACAAACCAGGCCATGCTTTCTGCAGGAGCACGACGATGTGCCACACCTGCTTGTTGTGCAACCACACTTAACCAGTTCTACGACGGCAGAAGGAGCTGGAGGTAATGACGATGTGACTGCTGAGTACGAAGAACCCTCCAGGGTCCAGCTGTATCCGATAGGTGATGGTATAGTAGGACATGCAGCAGTGTCGTTGGAGCAGATCAGTGCCTGGTAGTGAGCTCTGAGTATAGGGTTCCTCAAAGCAGCTTGTGTCGGTGGCAATTTCTCGGCTTCAGCTTGGGACTTTAGGAACAACTGCCATCTGATCGTTGCTATGCTGACAATGTTGGACCGTGGACCATACAACCTGCACACAACCTCTTCTAGTGCTACGAACACATCTTCCGGTAGTTCGATTGTCTTGCCTACCTGGCAGAATGCTGTGATGACATTCACGCTTGCTGTTCTCAAAGTGTTCCAGCATTTTATTTTCCCTTTTCCAGCAAACTTTCCAGTGGTATCTGATCCGGTCAATGCGTGGAAGCCAGGCAATGCCTCTGAGATCCTGTCTCCCACGGCATCGCGCAAACTCTTCAGAGACACAAGACGACGCTTATCACCGGTTCCTGCTATGATGGCTGACTTCTCTCCAAGCTGGATTTGACGTCGTGTTGCTAGTACAAGTACGTCAGTGTCTGGTGATAAGATATGTACGACATGACCCTTGCTTGCTACATATACAGCGTGCAAAATGACCATGGTGTCGGCCTCCTCGTGGTTACTCGACAGGTCACTCACATCGCCACAGGTTGATTCTGCGCCATTCTTTGTTGAAACAACAAGGCACTTGCCAATCTCAGCAAAGTGATTCAGTGTCTTCTTTGCCAGGTATACGGCAAGCTGATCTTTGGTTTTGCTGTTTCTCAAGAACTTCTTCAGTGGAACTTTTATTTGTGTGGCATCACCCACGGCAAAATGGAAAGTGTCAGCATTCTGTCCATATCGGTGTTTCCTGGTGGTGGTCTTCAGTCTTTTTAGGACGGCCCTTGTTTTGAGGTGGAGGTGCACTGCCAGTTGATAGGGACTTTTGATACCGTATATAGAAACGTTCGATGTGCGCTTTATTGGTGGTTGATTTGTAGCATTCTGCATGCCAGGTAGCTTGATTGTCAACAAGATCATCTACAGACATATTCTGAAGTTTTTCGTGCAGAGGAACACAGTCAATGTCACCATATTCAGTTCGCTGTTTTACACTCGCTACAAAGTGAACATATGAGGCTCTTTCTGGGGTTTTCACCAATTTTCCACCACCTTTCTGACATTTGAGGCACACATCATAGTTATTTTCATCAGCTTCACCGAGTCGTCATCGTTTTAGTGTTCTTTGGTCATCTGTGCTTGACGTAGACATGTTTATTAGATTGCACAGGGCTAGTTACTAAGCACTAAGGTGTACAGGGAGGTCCCGAAGATACGAGCAGTTAGGTTCCACCTGGCATACTCGTAAAGCGAAATCTGGTATAACGAAACACATAACTAATGGTAAAATATAGGTTTGGTTCCAGGACCCCATCAATTAAAAAAAGAAAAAAAAAAGAGAAAAAAAAAGACATGTTTTTCAAGCTTAAATAAACTATAGCAAACACAACAAACTCTCAAACTCTCAAATATAGGGCTCTATATACCACACCACCACACCACCACACCACCACACAAAACACAGTGAATTAAGAGTGTGACAGCACAGTAGGACAGAGCACAAATAAGTCACAATAAGCACATTAAGTAAACCAGCAAATCACTAAAATCGACTCACAAGGCACAATACATACAAGCAACAAAGACGTTGTATGTACTCTTGGGGACGCCGCGTGATACACCAGACTCGAGAGGGTACGGTAGGTAAGGGACAAGGGAGGGATGCGCAGACCTCTTCCACTGCCCACAAACTCGTCTCTGCGCGGGGAGGAGGAAGAACTAACCCAGTCATCCCTGCAAACGCAGTCACCCCTGTTTTCTCTCGAGCCTCGGAGAGAGAAAACAGGGACTCTCAGCTGGCTACTTGCTAGCTTCCTGTCTCCCCACACAACATTACCACTTGTGAGTGTTATGCATGTTTTATGTTTAATTAATGTGCAGTTATGTTATTTTGTGTGCTATTTTATCTTTCAGAATGCCTTTTCTACAGAATAGGTAGTACAGTGTGGGTAATATAGACGCTGTGTGTTTGTTGTGTTTGCTATAGTTTATTTTAGCTTGAAAAATATGTTGTTGTTGTTTTTTTCTAATTGATGGGGTCCTGGAACCAAACCTATATTTTACCATTAGTTATGTGTTTCGTTATACGAGATTTTGCTTTACGAGTATGCCAGGTGGAACCTAACTGCTCGTATCTTCGGGACCTCCCTGTATCTAGATCTAAAAAAAGCATTTGGACTAAATGAGGAGGTAGGTAATAGTGCCAAAAAATGTGCACCAGTGAAGGAAAGACTGGATAATTGTAGATATGGAGACGGCACAACACGAGTGGATCTCAGGCCCTGTAAAATACAACTGCTTAAGTAAATATATCAGAGGTGGACACTTCCGTAAATCGCAACCTCTGCAAATGCGGAAGTCCGAATTTGTTTGCGGATTTGCGGAAGACTAAAAAATTGTGGATTTGCCTTTGCAGATGTACTTCTGCAAATACAAATATACCCACAAATTTTCCAGTGGCCGATCCGAGTTTGAGCAGGATTCCTGTACGACTGTTGGAGCAGGATTCCTGTACGACTGTTGGAGCAGGATTCCTGTACGACTGTTGGAGCAGGATTCCTGTACGACCGTTGGAGCAGGATTCCTGTACGACCGTTGGAGCAGGATTCCTGTACGACCGTTGGAGCAGGATTCCTGTACGACCGTTTGAGCAGGATTCCTGTACGACCGTTTGAGCAGGATTCCTGTACGACCGTTTGAGCAGGATTCCTGTACGACCGTTTGAGCAGGATTCCTGTACGACCGTTTGAGCAGGATTCCTGTACGACCGTTTGAGCAGGATTCCTGTACTACTGTTTGAGCAGGATTCCTGTACTACTGTTTGAGCAGGATTCCTGTACGACTGTTTGAGCAGGATTCCTGTACGACTGTTTGAGCAGGATTCCTGTTTAGGTTAGGTTAGGTTAGGTTAGGTTAGGTTAGGGTTAGGTTAGGTTAGGTTAGGTTAGGTTAGGTTAGGGTTAGGTTAGGGTTAGGGTTTAGGTTAGGTTAGGTTAGGTTAGGGTTAGGTTAGGGTTAGGTTAGGTTAGGTTAGGTTAGCTTAGTATCCCACGCACCACCCAGGGTGAGTGGGATACGCAGGAGTACGCTTCTTTCCTTGTAGTTGGCCATGCACTCAGGTAACAGTGAGCATACATAAACAGTGCACGTACTTCCCAGCTGTACTTCCTGCGTCGCTTTATAAGTTTGTTGCATTTTTACTGCATTTTTGGCTGAAACTCGTATATAAATTAGAAACTCGTGTAGAAATTTCTAAGAAAAAAACAAAAAAAACACCAAAACTGTTGTCCGATATACAGTCATTTTCACACAAGAACACACTCGCTATTCTTTATCTTCATTCAGCACTTCTCATCAGCCATTTTTATTTTCTAGTTTGTATGCGATAGTATAAGTACCGTATTTTACGGCGTATAAGACGCTGCATCTTGGAAGACGCACCCTGATTTTGGAAAGAAATTTCTACGAAAGAAAAAAAACTTATTTTCTACCGGAGGCGGTAGTAAAATCTACCGATTTTCTCGGTAGACGGTGGTCCGATGTGTCTTTCTGCTGCTCTGTTCCCATGTTATTTGGCATATTGTACAAATTTCAGCTCATATGCAATAGCATAAGTAAATCGTTTTAATGAATTTGCCATGGGTGATACACTAGGGTCCTGCATAAGTCGTGTTCGCATAGAGCGTTTACCCTATAAAACGAACGACCTAAAATATTAAATTTGAAATATTATTTTTATTTTTTTTAGATACCGTATTTTACGGCTTAAAAGACGCTGCATCTTGGAAGACGCACCCTGATTTTGGAAAGAAATTTCTAAGAAAAAAAAAACTTGTCCGATATACAGTCATTTTCACACAAGAACACACTCATATTCATTATCTTCATTAAGCACTGCTCATCAGCCATTTTTATTTTCTAGCTTGTATGCGATAGTATAAGTAAATCGTCATGTTGGCTGGCTGAACATGTGCACGCAGGTCGGACGGCGGGAGTGAAAAACCCTTCCGCGGCGGTGCGCAGCTGCGTGCCTGCCTGATGTGCCGATCAGCTGAGTCTGGCTTTGTCGTCCTGAGTGTAAACAAACACCTCAAACGTCCTCCCGTGCCTCACTACGTTGCTTGCCTCCTGTGCCTCACCACGTATTGTTTGAATTTTCCTGTATGCGTGTAGTATTTGTGGTGGCTGCATGTACATATGTACACAAATTTTCATCTAATGTAACAAACAAAGTTCCTTATACACGCAATGGCTGTTGGCGCCAATCTGCCGGGGCGGAAAGGCTCCCGCCAGTACCGTGTAAACATCACAGGGTGAGGACAGATTGGTAGTTGATTCGAATGTCTTATGGTATTCTAAATTTTCTTAACAGGTAAGTACTGAGGTTACATCATATAAGACAATAAGACAAAGAGGCTGAATTGAATAGCTACCTAAACTAACCTACAACATTCGTCTTGGAAGACGCATGAGAGTTTTTCAGGGTATTTTTGTGTGAAAAAAGTGTGTTATAAGCCGTAAAATACGGTAAATAAAATTCCAACATTTTTGTTAGGAACGAATGTGATCATATAGAATGATTTAGCCATCAAAGCAGGGCAAATCCGAGGAGTTCTCATATAGAGCGCCGAAATATCGTACAGAACGAAGGCTGTGTGTCTGGCATGGAGTGAGGAGGGGCACGGCGGCGGCGCGGCGCCACGGAGGTGGGGTGAGGGTGGCGTGAGGTGGGGAACAACGGTAGCGACCACGCAGTTCTCGTCCATTATTACCAAAAAAAACATTCATGTGAAGGATATATGTTGTGATCCATTCAGGATATCGTCAGTTATCGTAATTTATTGATGGCTTTCATTCGACGGTACACTTTCGTTGTTGTGGGTTTGTTTACAAGTTATCAGCTATGAGCGGGCGAGCCCCGACCGATGTGACGATGAGTGACCTCCAAGATGCCTCGGAACCCTCGCCCCCTGTTGATAATTATCCCTATTAGATTTAAGGTAAGCAACAATACAGGGAGGTCCCGAAGATACGAGTAGTTAGGTTCCACTTGGCATACTCGTAAAGCGAAATCTCGTATAATGAAACACATAACTAATGGTAAAATATAGGATTGGTTCCAGGACCCCATCAATTAAAAAAAAAAAAAAAAAAAAAAAAAAAAAAAATGTTTTAACAAGCTAAAATAAACTCTAGCAAACACAACAAACACACAGCGTCTATATTACCTACACTGTACTACTTATTCTGTAGAAAAACCATTCTGAAAGAGAAAATAGCAAACAAAATAACATAACTGCACATTAATTAAACATAAAACATAAATGATGTCATCAAGCTCATCATCCGTCACCAGCCAATGACAAACTGTTTTTAAAACTTCTCGACCAATCACAAGTCAGCGAGACATATTTCCGGGCAAGAATGGCATGCCAGACTGCCTCTCTCCGCCTTCTGTCCCCGTCATCTCAAACTAATTCTCGTTTTATTCGGAATGCTTGCGTTTTAAGGAATTTTAATGTATCAGATAGTAAGAATATAAGTAAAAAGCCTGTGTTGCTAGTGTTTTGGTGTTAGAAGGTGTGTATGTGGGTTGAAATAGTGAATATTTGTGTTATGGGGCGGTGGGGCCGCGGCAAGAATTTCTCCGTCACTCACTGCCCCAGCAGTCACCTCATAACATCTTTAAATCACCCTTATTTAAGGTGACACACGGTGATACATTGATTTAGATAATGACACGTGTATATAACATCTCACCATAATCACTAAGTTGTATAATAACGAGTAATAAGACGTTTAATCCTGCCCAAACCTACAGTGGCGGAGGAGGTGGCGGCTCCAGCGGCCAGCCGCCACTCAAAACTTTTGAGTAAAAACCCGCCGTCATCCGCCTCACCTGTGCCTTCCTGAAGAAGACAGTCAGCTCCCACGGCTGTGATAGCACCATAGGATGTCACCAGGGATCATAGGATTCCTCAAGGGGTTCTCGCTCCCCAACTAAATATTACCAAAGACATCTATCTCCCTTGGTCTAATGGTGTTGATATCCACCTCACGGGCTTCATGGGCTGGCTCATGCTGCTGCTGCTGCTGCTGCCAAAGGCCGCGCTGCCAAACGTGGATGAGTCCCTTGCTTGTATTTCATCTCTTTTCTCATATATATGAATGATATCCATCCAAATGCAATCATATGTCTACATTCACCTAGAGAAATGATATTTCATAGCATACCAAACACTAATAAGCGAGCCTGGAGACTTCCTACCTCTGCTAATACCAGTCTCGAGCAGTCGTTGGCCAGTCTGCACATTATTTTCAGATTGATTATCGTACAACCTTAGGTAAAATCATATACAGTAGTCAGTAAATGTTTATAATTTTAGTAAATAACTTATAATTTACTTCAGTAAATAACTTGGTAATTTTACTGACCTCAGTTTGAATGTCGTAACATTGGATTTTCGATCTCGTATATTGAAAATAGACCCTAATTTACACATCTCGTATCATCGGATTCTCGTATATCGAATGCTTGGATAACGGGACCTCCCTGTATGCCTATTTCATAATTTCTATGCATAACTTTTAATTTATATATGTTTTGATATGCACGGGTGTGAATGAGTATAAATGTACGGGTATGCACGGGAGGACCGATCGACTAATATCAATTTTTCCCATAGGTTATGTGTTTCACATAGAGCGAATTCACATAAAACGACTCGTCTATCGAGCAATTTCTCGTTTTATGTGGGACCCTAGTGTAATTTCCAGGACTGAAAAGAGCTTGTGATACGTGTGACAGCCTGGTGGTAAATGATACATCAACACTAGCAGACGATAGTTGACGCCAATCTGCCGAGTCGGAACGTCTCCCGCCAGTATCGTAGTAAACATCACAGCGTGAGGACAGATTAGTTGATTTGAATGTCTTAAATTCAAAATACTTGTAACAGGTAAGTACTGAGGTACTGAGTACTGAGGAAGTACTACAACATTCGTCTTGGAAGACGCATAAGTATTTTTCAGGGTATTTTTTTGGGGAAAAAGTGCGCCTTATAAGCTGTAAAATACGGTAAATCGTCATGTTGGCTGGCTGAACATGTACACGCAGTTCGGACGGCGGGAGTGAAAACAAACCCGACCACGGCGGTGTGCAGCTGCGTGTCTGCCTGGCGTGCCGAACAGCTGAGTTTGGCTTTGTCGTCCAGAGTTTAAACACCTCACACGTCCTCCCGTGCCTCACTACGTTGCCTGCCTCCTGTGCCTCACCACGTATTGTTAGGATTTTCCTGTATGCGTGTAGTATTTGTGGTGGCTGCATGTACATAAGCATACAATCTTTCATCTAATGTAACAAACAAAGTTCCTTATACACGCAATGGCTGTCAGCGCCAATCTGCCAGGGCGGAAAGGCTCCCGTCAGTACCGCAGTAAACATCACAACGTGAGGACAGATTTGTTGATTTCAATGTCGTATGGTATTCGAAATACTTGTAACAGGTAAGTACTGAGGTTACATCCTATAAGAGGCTGAATTGAATAGCTACCTAGGCTAACCTCCTACAACATTAGTCTTGGAAGACGCATGAGTGTTTTTCAGGGTATTTTTTAGGGAAAAAAGTGCGTCTTATAAGCCGTAAAATATGGTATCTGTGCAATACAGAAATGTTATTGATATATCTACAATGTTAATATAAACCAGCCTTGTATCGAATACTTCACTGAGGACCTCCATGAAGTCATAGAGAGAGTTGATGTTTGGTGTCCTCAGCTTCCTGCCCACCTCCCTCGTCATGTCAACTGCGGTGGTTGGCTTTCGGTTCCGTCTTTGCCACCTAGCCTGGGTCTTCTCTTTGCCACATAGCCTGGGTCTTCTCTTTGCCACATAGCCTGGGTCTTCTCTTTGCCACATAGCCTGGGTCTTCTCTTTCAACTAAGCCTACACAAAAAAATATTACTTGAAAAACTACGTTAGGATATTAGGATATAAAATAATCATACAATTTAACTTATATAATTAACTTAGTATGTACTGTATTGACAAGCTGTTGACAAATGGCAAGTCAAACCTATTAGAGCTTTCTATTCTATATTATATAGTGTATTATTATATTTTATTATCAATTATTTACTACTTGCAAGTAGTGTGTTGAGAGTGAATTAGTATGTCGCGGTGGTTAGGCGACAAGGTTCTAAGCTCCTGTGAAGAAAGTTTGCTTCGCCACCTCCGTGCCTGCACAAAACCTTGGTCCTCCTCATTAGCCCCGGTGGCAGACGGGATGAGGCAAGGTGACCTAGCAAACGTTAAGTGTCCCGTGAGTACCCTCCTTGCGCTCTGTTACCGTGGGAAGAGCCGAGGAGAAAGGCAGCGCTTGATAATGTGGGTGTATAGGAGGGGGGGGGACAGGCCTGCTATCCACTGGTATAGGAGAAACCTCTACCCCCACACACACCTGAACCACAGTGTGGCGTGCACCGTCACCTCCTTCCCATGATATACAAAGCGAGGTAAGAAAAAGGGCTAGGAGGTACACCTACATACTTTGTCTATGCATGCTCACTAATAAATGCGACCATGGTTGACTGGCGCGAAAGCAGCGTCCCCTAGCGTATCCCACACACCCTGGACGATGCTCGTAATCGCGCAGGAATAGTTTTCAAATTCGCCACAGCCACTTGGGATTTGTGGACATATTTGTGTTTGCAGGAGTTCTGTAGTTTACGGCTTATGAGACGCACTTTTTTCCCCCCCAAAAAAACCTGAAAAACACTCATGATGAGAGAAAGGATAGTGGGGAAGGAAGTTAAAATGGCACTCACACTCAAGGAAGTATAGCATGATACTCGTAGTTCTGACAGTGACAAATGCAAGTGAGCCATGAATATGGAAGAAAGGCCAGAAGCCAAATATTCAAGCAGTGGGCTTGTATTATGAGCAAATATTCATCCACCTGTAAAGTGGATGTGGTGTGAGCAGAATAATGGTCAGAGTAATGAGCAGTGGTGGGCAGCGATAAATTTTGCGATAAAGCGATAACGATAAAGCGATAAATTTTTCCGCTAAGTCCTATAACGATAAAGCGATAAATTTCCAAAATACCTTAAAGCGATAAGCGATAAATCCAAAAATACTCTATTTTTGCTACTTATGCATTTAAAAACCTCTTTTTTACACTTAAAACACCATATATTACTTAATAAAAGACTAAAGGACCCGAAATTAACATTTTATTACTTTATAACAACATTTAATGAAGACAAATTAACAAAACTATCACAGCACAACATCACAAACACAAATACAACAATTTAAAACATCTCATCCTCCTCATCCACCCCCCTTGGCACCTTGAACTTCTGCTTGAGGAGGTGGAGGTTTCCCTTCAGAAACACCAGGTACTCAAAGTTGTCCTCACTGAGGCACGCCCTCTTTGGCCTCAGGACGTCCCCAGCTGTGCTGAATAATCGCTCCACTGCTGCTGAGCTTGGGATCCCAGTGTTGTACTTGATGAAGAGGGTCACCCACTGGTCCCTATACTTTGCTGGGAAGTGCGACTTCTTCAGTGTTGCCTGCAACAATTACAAATATTTAATTTATATTATCGCAATATTACATTTGTTAGCGCAATTATCGCAACATTTTATCGCAACATTACATTTGCTAGTATGTAAGAACAAAGCAATAAGTTTTAAGCACAATAGTCTTATTACCTCCTTGCTCCTCTTCCAAGCCAGCAGCTCCTTCTTGATGTCCTCTTCCAGGTCGTCCTCCTGGTCAGCCTGGGTTGTGTCACACAGCTCTGCAAATGGGTCGGCGCTGACCTCCTCATGCTCCTCCATTGCCTCCATGTCCTGGCTGTTGTCTCTCTCTTCTGTCTCTTGCCTGATGAGCGCCTTCATCTCCTTCACAATCCTCTGGAAGATTTCTTCCTTCATGTTGGGGGCCACAGAGTTGAATGTGGTCATGCCATAGTTGGGGTGCAGGGCAGATGCCATCAGCAGGTCCAGGTCTTTGAACATGGCACTGAACCTGTAAAGCAAAGTAATAGTTATAGTTTGGTTAAAAGGTTAAACTTTTAGCGCCGCAAAAATTAAACAAAGAATTTTTTTTTTTTTTAATGTCATAGGTTAGGTTGTTTGTACCTGTTGTTAAATCCTCCCTTGTTGCCCTCCTGTCGCAGGAGGGCGCGCACCAAGGGCTTGGCGTAGGTGAGGGCCTGGTCCCCTCGAGCTTCCTCCATGCGCTCCAGCGCCACTCTCATGAGGGTGAGGGTGAGCAGCAATACTCCCAGGTATGCGTTCTCCTCAGTCTGTAGGCGGTCCAGGCAGTTGGCGAGTGGCTTCATGACCTTGCAGTACTCCTGCAGTACCTGATGGCAAAACAAAGTGTCAAAAAAGGCAAAAATGGTAATGCTAAAGCTTAAAGCAACAACAGAACTGTATCTAAAAAAAAGATAAAAGTTCGCATCTAACTGCTTTGCGGCTTTACCTGCTTGTCCTGGTCATCGAAGCCATAGTAGGAGGTCCTGTTCCTGTTGGTGCCACCCTCATTCCTCAAAACCTCGTTCACTGCTTCCAGGCGGGCGTCGTCGTCCATGACGCGCTGCAGCAGCACACTGCAGGCGTCATACAGTGAGTTCCACCTGTTGGGCAAAGTGAACAACATGAAGGACAAGGACAAAAGAAAACAAACAGACCAAGAAATAGTTTTGTCTTGTTACTTGTAAAAATATTTAAATAAAAGTATAAAATATTTAAAATTAATTTATCAAAATATTTAAAATTATTTTAACAAAAATGTCTTTTGGCTCACCTTGTGACCACAGGTGTTGGAAGCTTTCTCCCTACCACTTGCTTGATGGTGTTGGCTGATGTGGAGGACCTGTTCTGTAGGTTCCACAGGCCCTGGGCCCTGGCTAGGGTCTTCTTGAAGGGGGCGGCGGCCCTCCCATAGTTCCAGTGGTGAACTTGGGAGACATCTATGGACGCCAGCAAGTTGACAGTGTGCGCGCTGAAATAAAAGAAAAGTTTTAGTAATTTAAAAAACAAAAATACATTTCAACTGTTTGTTAGTTAGCATGACAATCTTAAATCTTTAAATAAACTTTGCTTTTACTTGCCTGCATCTTTGATGCTTGGGCAGCCTGGGTGAGTCCTGCACTGCAGCTGCTGCAGCAAGGGCCATCGTGACGCTGATGATGTCAAGGCCCTCCCTCTCCTGCTCCTCCTGGTCCTCTGGGCTGTTGATCACCTCCTCGACATCAGGGTTTGTGGCGTCCTCCTCTGCCTCGCCAATCCCTGAGCCATAGTTGCTGAAGGCCGCGACGTAGTTCGCCCCGTTGTCCGTGGTGGTGAGGACAACCTTCCGCGAGATGTTGAAGGCGCGGTTGACCTGGTCCAGCTTGGTGGCGATGATGCCCTTGGTCTGGCTAACCTGATAGATTATAAGACAACTTAATAACATATAGTACCATTAACATTCAAGTTTATTATATTAATTAAATGAATTAAAGTGGGAGATGCTTCATATAATAAATATAAATTAATATTTATTATATTTAGTTTTTCTTATTTTAATGTGTTTAATAATATAATAAAGTATATTTTATTAAAATTAGTTCTGATGCAAGTCTCAACTTTTATGTTCTAAATTTGACTCACCTTGATCTCCTTGATCGCCAGGGTGGCCATCTTCCTGGACAGGTCAGTGGGGTCGATCCAGTGGACTGTCGACCCAATGAAGGACCTGCATATATGTTTGTATGTATGCAATGTATGTCTTTTAATCAGATTACATAGACATACAACAATTATTAACATATAATTCCTACATTTTAAGAATTTTTAAAATGCTTTACCTGTTGTGTGCCGTCCAGCTGTCTGCTGTTGTCGCAACATGCGGCAGGTCCTTGAGAATGCTCTTTATCTCCTCTCTTGCCTCCTCCCCCATGGCCTTGATGTCGCGAGTCAGGGTGCGGCGGCTGGGCACCCTGAACTCAGGCTGGAAGACTTGGAACATCTCCCTGGTGGCTGGGTGGTCTGTGATGCTGAGGGGGATGAGGCACCTCGCGAACCACTTGGTCATTGCCTCCTTACCCTTATCCTGCACCACAAAGGAAAAAATTAAAAGTTACCATGTCTATAACATTTTGTAACAAGTGTAGCAATTAACAGAATTTTAAGTAAAATGTTCAACTTATCAAATAAAATTATAAATTTTAATAATGCGATAAATTATAAATTTAGCGCATTATTATTATAGCTTTGGCAAAAAATGTATCGCAGACTTTTTTTTTATAAAAAATCTTTACCTGTGTAAATCTTGTTGCCTGGCCAAAAAATTCCTTTAAGGAGAGCTGGTGGCGCTGCGGCTGGTCATCTCCACTTGGGTGCTTGAGGCCGCGCCTGCTGGTCCTGCTGATGGCTGCCTTCAGCTCAGACAAGTCATGAGTGTGCTGAAAGAATAAGAGTGCTTTAATTTACATGAAACTAATAGCTTGGCTATGAGCTCATTTTGTTATCTAGCCATTTGAAAACTGAATAGTTTTAAATAGTACCTTGGTCTTGTAGTGCGAGACCAGGTTGCCAGTGGTGTTGTTCCAGAAAGACACCTCCGCGAAGCACTTTTGGCACTTGGCCTTCAAGTTGTAGACCTTGATTGTCTTTCCCAGGACCTTGGAAGAAGTGTCTGGTGCGTTCTTAGACTTGATCACGTGGGACAACTTGTAATAGTTTGTCAGAGCGGCCATCTTGTCTTTGATGGTCTGCAGCTCCTGGCTCGAAATACTGCAGCCACCCGCAATCACAACGTCTACCTGGTCACTGGCCTGGGTGCCAGGGCGGCTGTCCTCTGGCTCACTGCCCAGGGACATGAGGGAGCTCGAGCGGGAGATGGTGGGAATGTCCATAGATCCCGAACTCCCGGAAATGTTCCGCTCCCTTTCCTGAGTCACATCACTGCTGCTGGCCTCCACGCGGAAAAAGTCCTCCACTGTCCTCTTGCCTGACATCTTGACACTCACTAATCACTAAATTCACTATTCTCGAACAATGAAGCGCGCCCGCCGCGACACTAATTAATAACGCAATATAAAACGCAAAAACCTAAACGATTTCCTGAAAAGGAAAAGTTAAAACACAAAATCACGCGACGTTCGTACGAACGGGAGGCACGCGCGAGGTGCACCTCAAAACGCAAAAAATATATAAAACTAATATATATTAATTAGATATTTAGTTAAGATAGCAATATACAATAAGAATTAAGTATATATAAGTTATAACACACAAAGAAGCTTTGGATCGCTGGTAGCACAATGAAACACAGAGCTGAGATCAGATGCATCCAGTTTGGGGGGCTATTCAAAGAAACTGACAACAGAAGCGCGGGCCGCCAGGCGCCTGGCTGCATCTGTTTGCCGCGTAACAATGAGCCTGTAACCTCCCGCCGTAACGGTTTTTCGTCTTCTACTTTATCGCTGGATTTATCGCGGGAAATTTGAAAGCGATAAGTTTTTCCGGTCTTGCGATAAACGATAAGCGGTAAATTTTCGGTTAAAGCGATATTATCGCTTTATCGCATTATCGCTTTACTTATCGCAACGCCCACGACTGGTAATGAGACTGTATGTAGATCATTTGGTACGACTAGTAAGGGAGAGGAAATTAACTGTGGAGTGGTGGAAATGGTAAAATGCAGTACTGTGTGAAGGGTTCCACACCTGTAAATGACGGAGGAAGGTGATGACAAAAATAACCCATATAGATGCAGATAGTGTCAGAGGATGAACCGCTCTTAAATGGGAAGATAAAGTGTTGGATTATGTGAGTGAGAGAGGGGATGAAAGAGTGAGAGGATTGGAAGATGTGAGAATGAGGTGCATGGAGAGGTGCAAATGGACACATGCTGTGGCCACCCCTTTGAGGGTGTTCCTAGAAAGAGGTCAGTGTAGACTAGGCTAGAGGTTCTATATATCGGCAAAGTGTTTTACAAAATACTTTATTCTTGTGATGATAGAGATAAGATATCTCATCTGAAAAATATTCATGAATGATTACATTTGAATGTGCTAGCTGTGGTAGAGGGAGATATTTACATGATGTTATGCATGATGTATTGGGGGAAGCCATGTCTGTGTGTATGTCTGTGTGTGTGTGTGAGTGTGAGGGTGCAGTCGGGCGACCTTGGACACGGAGTTGAGAGACGAGGCTGGGTGGGGGGCCAGGCAGCGCGTGGCGGGTGGCAGGGGCAGTCGCGCGCAGACCAGCAGGAGACAGAGTTGGAACTTACTCGCGGGCGGTCGAGTGTAGTGTGGTGGTGTGGTTGTGGTTGTGGCATGGCGGGGGGTGGCTTTGTGTGTGGCTGTGGTGTGGAAGGAACTGTGTATCTGTAGGGTATCGCAGTGTAGTCTTTTCGACCGTCTGCAAGAGGCGGGGAGCTACCTGTGTACTGTGACTTGTACGGTGTGTTTGCCTTGCTGATTAAACTAAGAAATGCCTCAGTCATTCGCCTGTGTGTTCGTGAGATACTAAGCTTGCCTCACCCTACACACCGAGCTCCTGTAGAAGTCGCCTGCAGAAGTAAGTGCCTGCAGCGGTTATTGGTATGTAAAACAGCCTCTTCCTGTACAGCTGTAGCCTGTAGCACCTGGGTGTGGTGTGGTTAGGTCCAGGAGAGGACTGAAGAGCGTAACAATATGATTGATTACAAACAAGATTTATGTTGTTCCATTTCTTCTTCTCAGGAAGGGACAAGTATTGGACAGCTATAACAAGAAGATAAAGTATTATTCCGAAGTGCCAAAAGTTCTGGAATGGCTTCACAGTGCAGGATATGTGCTGGCAGCTGTGTCCCGTACTGGAGAAATACAAGGTGCCAATCAGCTACTTGCCCTCTTTGACTGGGACAAATACTTCACGTATAAAGAAATATATCCAGGGTGCAAGATACAACACTTTGGGAGGTAAGTCATGCAAATAGAATAATGCAGCTAGACACAGAGGGAGCTCATTTTTTATAGCATACACGTGGGACAAGGGCATCAGCTGATACACAACAAATTGAGTCCACGAGTAAGTCCCCAGTGGTGCACTTTGTCCTACATTGTCTGTCTGTTCATGGAAAGAGCTACACAGGGATAGACATAGATAACTGGACCTTGAATTTGGTAACACTGGACTCATATATAAGAACATAAGAAAATAAGGAGGCTACAAGAGGCCGTGAGACCTACACGTGGTAGTTCCTGTTACTGAACACTACCTACATCCACCTCTCTTCCCCATCCATGAATTTTTCCAGACTCCTTTTAAAGATCGCTATTGACTCCGCACTGATCACCTGACGACAGAGTCCATTCCAATCATTCACCACCCTATTTGTGAACCAGTTTCTCCCTATTTCCTTTTTAAATTATGCTTTTCCAGCTTGAATCCGTTACTTCTCGTTCTACCCTGCTTACTAGCCGTAAGAACTTTTCCAACATCGCCTTTATCGTATCCCGTTAACCACTTAAAAACTTCAATCAGATCGCCCCTTACTCTACGCCTCTCGAGGGAGTGTAAATTTCATAGCTTCAATCTCTTCTCATAACTAAAGTTTTGCATCCCATGCATAATTTTGGTCATCCTTCTCTGCACTGATTCTAACAAGGCTACAATATATCCATCCTGTAATACGGAGACCAAAACTGCACCGCATAGTCTAGGTGAGGTCTAACTAGTGCCAAATAAAGCTTTAGAATAACCTCAGCACTTCTACTTTTAACACTCCTGGTAATTAATCCTAACAGCCTGTTAGCTCGTTTTCTAGCCTCAATACATTGATTCCTAGGACGGAGGTCTGCAGCTACCCTCACTCCAAGATCTTTCTCACCTTCTGATCTTTTCAGCGATACATTGCGTATAGTGTACCTATTACCAGAATGTTTTCTACCAACATTCATAACGCTACACTTATCAATATTAAATTCCATCTGCCACCTATCTACCCACTCATTTGATTTATCTAAGTCTCCTTGCAATATTTACCTAGTTGTTGTGTTTTACAGGGCCTGAGCTACATTCGTGTGGTCCCGTCTCCATATCTACATTTATCCAGTCTTTCTTTCAATTGGTGCACATTATGTGCCGATATCACCTCCTCATTTAATATGTTTACATCAGACTGTGATCTAATAATCCTACTGTAAAGGCCCGATTATTGAATCCTACAATTGGCATGACACTCCAAAAATACAGAAACTCTTCATAAATTAAAACATGAATTTAATTACGTAGAGTATAAATAACACCAACTCCTACTAAACACCACTCCACACGTAAACTAGTAGAGATCCCCAGACCGGTATGTCAGGGTAGGTAGAGTATCACAAGACTCAGCCTCTTGGAAACACAGGCCCAACACAGGCCCTGAACCGCACTCGTCCTGGTCGTATTGGTAGGGAAGAGGACTCACGCCTCTAGCCACCTCCACCAGGGACATAGAGTGTACCGTAACCGACCAGGGATGACAACACATCACAGTCACATGGAATACCAGTCAGCACGCGACAGTCTGGAGTATCTCAACATCAAACCACACAGAACGCCTCTCTGCCTGGCCCTTGACAGGAGTCGGGTTCTGTTTGTATATACACACACAATAAGCCTAAATAATATCACCAAAAATAATAACACTTAACAATAAACCCAACACAAGCAGTAAAGCAAGTGTTATTATACAAATAATATCATCCTTAAGAAACCACCATAAAACAACATATCACAACACAGTAGAAAACACTGGTACAATACCTTATGGCAGTAGTTGTAGGGGAGTCGAGTCCACCTCAGTTGAGAGACGAGAATGAACTGACAGACGTTGGCGAGTCCGAACCGAAGTAACCTCACGCTACTCCCAACCGAAGCTTCGCGACTCCCGAATCCAACATGAGTACCTGCTTGAACAAATACTCAAGTACCTTAGAAAATATATAATTACCCAAACTCAAACAGTGTTGATAAACAGTGTTACCTAAACTACCCAAATATTCACACCTACCTACCTTAGTATCATCTGCAAACTTGCTGATACTAATACCACTATCTAAATCGTTGATGTAAATCAAAAATAGTAATGGACCCAAAACAGACCCTTGTGGAACCCCACTTGTCACCTGCCCCCCATTCAGATTTAGAACCATTAATTGTAACCCTTTGTTGCCTATCACTTAGCCAAGATCTAATCCAACGAAGAACCTTCTCATCTACTCCATGTGCCTTAACCTTATTTAAGAGTCTCTTATATATGTAATATACACACAAACCTCGATTTCCCGGACTAATAGGGGGGAGCACTGGTCCGGGAACCGCAAAAGTCCGGGAATCACAATAAAAAAAAAAAAAAAAAAAAAAATAAAAAAAAAAAAGTCCGATGCCATTACCCACCCCCGGACGTTTATCCTACTCTAGTATTTACTGTCCGGCAACCGACAATATCAACTACCCCGCCGCGGACTTTTACGTCCGCTGAGCATGCAGCCACCTGGCGGGAGGCAGCAGAAAGTGTTCAATAGTCTCAAGAGACGTTCCTGCACCAGGGGCAGTGTGTGTCAGGGGACTAACGGAGGCTGTGCAGGTGAACCGTGAGTGTCGTGTGCCCAAATGTAAACAATACGACCGCTGAGCATGCTGCCACCTGGCGGGAGGCAGCAGAAAGTGCTCAATAGTCTCAGAGATGTTCCTGTACCAGGGGCAGTGGGAGTCAGGGGACTGATGGAGGCCGTGCAGGTGAACCGTGAGTGTCGTGTGTCCAAATGTAAATAATACGACCACTGAGCATGCTGCCACCTGGCGGGAGGCAGCAGAAAGTGTTCAATAGTCTCAAGAGACATTCCTGCACAGGGGCAGTGGGGGTCAGGGGACTAACGGAGGCTTTGCAGGTGAACCGTGAGTGTCGTGTGCCCAAATGTAAACAATACGACCGCTGAGCATGCTGCCACCTGGCGGGAGGCGCGGACACTGACCAGGGGTGACAGGAGACGCTCGGACCGCCGGACAACTTGGTCAATTTACGAACAGGACCAGGCATTTCAACGTAAAAAAAAAAAAAAAAAAAAAAAAAAAAAAAATTGTCCGACACTGACATATCCCCGGACCTCGGATTTTGTCCGGCAAATCCGATATCCGGGAAATCGAGGTTTGTGTGTATATTATATAGTCCATGGGCCGGACCCCCCAAAATCACTTTTTGGTACGATCCGAGGTGGCAAGGCCTAGTGATGTTTTTTATATTCCCCCATGTCTATAGGATATATTTTGATATGATAGCCCTTGCTGGGTGGTAGCTTAGTGCTAGTAATTGCGACTTTTATAGCCGCACCCAACGGCACTCAACTACGGACATCCGCAACTGTGAAAGTGATATTACTATACTATAGGTTAACCTTCTGAAAATGTTCAAAATCGAAGTTCGTTCAATTACAGTTTTATTTGCTAATATACACAATGACATAATAAGCTGGCATCAGGTTACCTGACATCAAAGTTATAACACTAATACTAATGAACAGAAATGTGTGGCTACCATATACAATGAAGTCTGAATGTGTACTTCTATGCGACTTCTTGTGAACATAACAAGGACTAATGTTCTTGAAACTATTGTATTAATAATTTGTTGAGTCCTATGGAACCTTTAGACATGCATAGAGGCGCCAGAAACATATGTATCTGCTGTACCGTTTACTTATCCTCTGAATCCTCAGAATCCTGCTCAAGGTCGGGTTCCTGCTGCTGCACTGCTTAGTTGGTGCAGGTCTGGAGCTTGCACATATCAGTGCATGTGAGGCCATTGACCAGGCATGCACAGTCAGGCAGCTTGCAAACCCGTGAACACATGCAAGCCAGTAGCTCCAACACCACCTCTGGTGCTGGTGCCAAATGCATCCAGAGGATGTTCAGCTTCCCGTCTTCTTCAGTCCAGCCATGCTCACTGGGGCTTGGCACGTTGGCCTTGGGCTCTAAACAGTGTCTCCAGATAGCAGCCTGGAAGTTGGCTCTCTGTGCGTGTAGGAAGAGGCAGTCTGCATGGTGGCAGCTGGCTTGACTCTGCTTCCCCTCTTTGCACAGAAGAGCTGGTAGCGCAGCTCGTTGCACTGTTGCACTGTTGAGGGTCTTCAACTGTTTCTTTAGAGATTGGTTTTCTCTGACAAGTTCCTGCACAGTTAAGCTGTCTGGATAGATGAGAAGTTTGCCATTATGATCTTGGATGATGTGAAGAAATCCACCAAACTCCTTCTCAATCCTTTGCCGCAGGTGCTTTTTGGTGGAGTCCTGCACTTGGTCCACACCAAAGCTCTTCATGGATGCCACAAGTCTAGAGGCAACATCAGTCATCATCATCAGGACCTTTGGGGTACCGAAAAGCTCCATTCTGATGTAATGAAAGAGCTCACTGTAGGACTGACTAACAGCCGCCTCATATATATCTTCATCTTCTTTGTCATCGGCACTGACAGCACCCTTCTGCTGTGAAGTTTCACCCCGTGTGTAGAATCTATAGCAGGACCTGTGGTAGTGTGCTTCAGCGGCTACAATATCTCTGCTTACAATGCCAAGTATTCTGCTGTCCAGTTTCTTTGTGGCGGCATTTCTGATCTTAGCATCAGCGCTCGGTTCTCTGCACTTCACCAACACTTCTCGAGTCTTCTGTCGTTTGGCGTACTTGTTTGTTTTCTGGCAAAATATGCACTCTGCTTCATATGTTGTTGAGGTGCTAGGGATTGCACAACCAGCCCTTGCAGGGTTGCTATCCTCAGGACAGCCATGGGTAGTATTCTCTTTTTGAGCAAGAATGCCATCTAGTGCTTTCTTCATCGTGAAGATGCTGCCACATTTTCTGTGGTAATTGAGAGCAGGGATCTCTCCTTCGGGAGTGTCTTCAACCAACTCCAATATGGGCTCATGACGCCGTATTTGAGCTGCCCGGAGGAGAGTTTTCCAGGAGTCAACTGATTGTGGTGAAATTAGGTTTTCATTGTCATGGGAACAATGAATGATGCACTCTAGCCGCGGGCGCCTTGGAGTCGCATCAGTACAAGGGTGCTCAGTGTCCGCCATCATCCAGCTTGTCCATCTGCAACAGACAAGAACATGGATTAGAACACATTTTGTTCCAGTTCTTTCAACGTAAATACTCTGGTAATATATAAGGCTTAAGGCGTAAATTACATCAAGATATGGATTTCTGTGAATATACAGTTTTTTGTTTTTAGCCTCTTAGACTTCAATATATAACATTTGAAGAATAATAAGAGTACCATTTAAAAGATGAATCATCACCCTACACTCTCATCTCTATGGCATTTTATCGAGAAATTACTTGTTTTAGAGTTATTGAACGAAATATGGCTGGGAAACGTAATTTTTTTCAATTATGATGAAAACATGCCTTCAACTTCCGGCTTCATTTGTGCAAAAACTATGACATATATAGCAAAAATGCATGGATACAAACCTGTGCAGAATTTAATTTACTAAATCCTTAGTCAATATACCCTTCATGCCTACGATGCACCGTTTCATAAATAGAAACGGAAAATATGAAAAAATTACCCTATGAAAGTGGGTTTTTCACAAAAATATTCCGTACAGCTACCAACATGGAAGGGATATCATACATTATTTTACTTCTATTGATGCAACAAACAAAATGGCACAAGTATAGTTTTGCCACCTTGGGTGGTACCGATATCTGGTCCGGCCCATGGACTAATATAATATGTAATATATATGTAACGCCGTAAACTGCGCCGTGACTGACGGCCACTTGAACACTTCACTCCTGTAATCTTCTCTCCTCTGTGGTTGTGATGTTATTCTGAAGAGGATGCTGAAGGGGGCGCTGCAGCCCTCAGGCTGGGACAGGGAACTAGTGTAATGCTCCCTAGGAGAGAGTGGAGAGTGATACACTGCCCTGGCCCATAATTATCCCTTATGAATCCCCTCAGAAGAATCCTTTCACAGGCGCACTGACAGGGTAACAATCACAATTCAGGGAATACATTTTATTTCCCATTATATATATATACAGGAAAACCCTTATAACTCGGCATTGTATAACTCAGAATTTGATACAATGCGGCAAGGCAAAGACAAAGGTTGGTTTTTTTTTTTTTTTTTTTTTTTATTTAGTTTTTTTTTTTAATACATATATGCCCATAGTGCCTGTAGGCAGTGACTTCCAGGGCTCAGATGGCAGGCCCTGGAGGCTCACTTGAGGGCTGTGATGGTTGGCCCTCATCCGTGGTGGCGCAGGCAGCATTCTTATAGCGACGCCTGTGATTAGAGGCTCATGCCGCCCCCCTGTGTCCTCCCATGCACTCGCAGTCGAAGGTAGAGTTAATGGACAGGGCATGTGGGTGTTCTTAGGCCACTCGACGGTGCAGAAAGATTTTAAGTGGATTTATGGGTCTCACTCGGGATCGAACTCGTGTCTTCGAGAACGCCACTCGGTGACGCTAACCACTCTGCTACCGCCTCCCTAAACTGCATCTCTTGGTTTTCACTCGGCATATCATGCCCTCACAACCTCTTGTGTGAACATGTAAACAGAAATTCGGCAAAAAATAATGTATCTCGGCATATTGATGTTATAACTGCATCTCTTTGCTTTCATTATAACTGCATCTCTTTGCTTACACTCGGCATATCCTCAGTCGCATAAAGTCGTGTTTTTGTCCTTTTAACTCTTTCCTGCAGGCTCAGGCTCTTCACTTTCATTCCCTTCCTGCTGGAGACACCCTTGCATGATGGAGCTGACATCTTGAAATACAGTACTGTATCATGGACGTACTGTAGTAACTTTTTTTTTTTTTTTTTTTTTTTTTTTACCCATATCAGAAGAGGACATTTGCATAATTCGGCATATTGAATAACTCAGCAAGGGCCAGAGCCCCTATCGTGCCCAGTTATAAGGCTTTTACTGTATTGACCTTGGTGAGACTCGAACTCACTCCGTATTGACTTCGCCCTCCAACGAAACCACAGTCGGAAGCAGTAGGCTACCACTGTACCAAAGGATTAATCCACTTGATAAGCGATGGTCTAGATATTCATAGCACTACATAGACACACCCACACCCACACTCCGTGCAAACAGTGGTAATATGTCTAGCGGTGCTGTCAGGAACTCTAATTTTTTTTTTTTTACCATTTTTGAGTACAAGGCACTTTATTTAGGTCTAAAGTACAGTGGCCTTGGATGAAATTAAGATGATTCCTTTTGTTTTTGCTATTTTTACTTTTTACTTTGTAAATAAACTAATGAAGGATTGAAATTAAACATTTAGTATACATTTAATTTCTTTTATTTAGTATTTAGACATAGTACCATGGTTTTGAAGTACAAAATGAAGTCTTTTAGGCATAGAATGCGCAACAGTGCATAAATACTCTAAAGTAAATGCTGGCCTTACCAAGATGGATGCAGTGGTTTTGGATTTGTTTAGACGTCGCCCCATCTCTGCTGGAGACACGCCCTTCATGGAGGATTACAATTATTGCATTCTTTACCATGGACAAGTGTATTTTCCCGTGGTCAGTAGGTTGTGGCATACGCATGCGCATAAAATAGCGTGTGAAACAGTGCAAAAGGTGGGAGAGAGAGAACAAACAAAAGCACGGCCTAGTGAGAAGTGTACTGGATATCTGACAGCACAGTTTTGACAGAGAGTTAACAACACTTTGTAGAGTTGTCGTAAGTCACTAGAAACTCAACCGTATGTTCAACCATAGTAACATTAGCTGATGAAGTTATGGTAAAAAGTGTGCTATTTTCACGTTGCCTTAATTTTATCCGCGGGCACTGTATATCAAAAGGGATTTGTGTGGTAGAGCACCCATCTAGGTGAGTGGGTCTGAAACTCCTGGTGGTATGGCAAGGTTTCCCAGCTCTGAGGGACAGTATGGCAGTACTGAGGACAGACAACTGGCGTGAAGGCTAGGGTGGCGAAGAATCATAGATGTTGAGGGAATAGTGGAAACGCTGCTCCAAAGAATAAAGAAGATGGAGTAAGTGGCTAGCTAATAGCGCATTTTCGCGGCCGCTCTGGCCCGGTCTGGACTGGGCTAGTCCCGGGCGGCCACTGTGTTTGCGAGGCAGTTTAGACCGGGCTGGAACGGACTGGGCCGGGCTAGGCCAGATAGCAGAACCACCTTGGACCAGTGTGGGGAGAACTGGCGCATGCGCACTACAGTCAGCAGGGAAGGCGACCAGGAGCTTCTCGTGCTGCTGATAAGACATGAAACACCATGATGGCCGACCATAAGACTAAAGTATCACAGGCGTGGTAGTTGTAAAGTCTTCAGCACAGGTTAAAAGGCGGACGACAAAAAGGATATTGACAAGATGGACGCCTGCCGCCTCCACAGTTCAGTTCAGTACCGCCCACTCGATCCCCCAGCCAATAGGAACGACGAATGGGACGGGGCCAGTCTCGATGTATTTTCGCGACCATCAGTCCACCCTGACCCGGTCCGGACTGGACTGAACCAGGGCGGTGAACGTCACGAAAATGCGCTATAACTGAGAGCTGAGATTCACGAACTTAAAAGACAGCAAGTAGAAAGTGAAAGGAAAACCAATAAAGTTATGAATGAGGTAAGGGCTGAAAATATGAATTCAAAGGAAAGCTGAGAAACCTTGACATAGGAAATGCAGAAGAGTGAAGACATAGTGAAGGGAAGTGTAGAATATTTGAAAGAGGTGAAGGGGCTGCTGCACCGAGATGGGATGAAGGGAAAAGAAGAAAACGTCAATTTCAGGGACATTTTGGAAAATCAAGTCAAGGAGAAAGTAGTGAAGGTTACCAAAGAAAAGGAAAATTTGATAAGAGATATAGTTGACAAGAAGAAATCAGGTGCCTAGAATTGAAACGGCACAAGCGCCACTTTTAAAAAACTGAGAAAAATGCAAAACAAACCCCATTACAATATCTTCATTTGTTGCTGATTTACTTTGGAAACACTTTAGGTGCATTTTTTTTCATTGATCAAAAGTGGCGCTTGTGCCGTTTCATATCTTGATTTTCTTAGATTAAACTTTAAGCACGTTTTTCTCAGTTTTTTAAAAGTGGCGCTTGTGCCGTTTCAATTTTAGGCGCCTGAAATACTTGAGTAAGTCTAGGAAAATACTGAGTCACTGGAGCAAGACGTCGAAGAAGTGTATAGATTAGGTAAATTTAGAGAAGTGAGACCCATGACAGTTAAATTCCAGTCACAATCAGCTGCTGAAAATATCTTAGCTGTCTTAGTTTCTGTCTTGGAAACCTGTGAAGGAAGTAGGTTTTAAGAATATAATTTTGGACTAGGAAAGATTTGATTAAAGAAGAAAGAGCAAAAATGAGTGCGTGAGTAGGGAAGCAAAGGAAAAAATGCATTAAAAATAGAAGAGAAAAAGAAATTATATTGGAGTCACCAAAGAGTGAGGAATAGACAGTCAATATGGTACAGGTATCAATATACAATATACAATATGGTATCAATATGGTACAGACATGTCACCGAGGAGATCGCATCAGTTTATAGGAAAATATGGAAAATGTCATATACAGTAAAACCTCTCATATTGGGACTAATTGGGCCAAGGAGTGGTCCGAGTAATGCAAGGATCCGAATAATGGGGGGATTATATATGGGGGGATATGAAAAAAAAAAAAAAAAAAAAGAAAAAAAAGTGTATATAGCTAAGAAATTTAGACCCCTAAATTTTTTTTTTTAAATAATAATATAATAAAAATATAGGTGTAGTATATAGCTAGGAAATTTCGACCCCTAAAAAAAAAAAAAAAAAAAAAAAAAAAGGAGAAGGTCCGAACAATGTCAAAGTCCGAATAATGAGTGTCCGAATACGCGAGGTTTTACTGTACTATTGTAAATGGCTTAACATCAACATTCTAAGAGGTCAATGACCACGTAAGGTTAAAAGAACCGAACATCATAGGTTGGGTTGAGACTAAACTAAAATACTTAGAAGCAATACTAGGACTGGGTGAAGGCCATCATGATGTATGGAAAAGAAACACAAGTGTAAAGAAAGGCGTTGGTAGGATGCTGCTTAAAAGGAAACAAGTGACTGGATAGTGTAGTAATGGCTGATGCAAGGCCAAGGTCATCAAAATTACGACTAGGAAAAATGATGGTGGGAAGAGAGACATTGGAGTCTCATATGTTCCACCTAAGACAAATGCATGATTTAAAATAGAATACAGGTTGAAGTTCCCAAACTCAGCATCCCAAGACTCGGCAACACCCAAAACTCTGCTATGGTTCCGGATTTTCCCAAACACGGCAGAACACCCAAAACCCGGCGCGTAGTTGCCGGGTCGGCCGCTGGGTGCCACCACACTAGGCCGCTTGGTTTCTCCCGCCGATTTGTTTGTTGTTATTGTTCAGTGGTGTTGTGACTGTAGAGTTGTGTACACTGTTATTTTGTGTACTTCTACAGGTCTGTTATTGGTATTATGGCTCCCAAACGTCCAGGAACACCTACTGGTGCAAGTGAAAAGAAAAGGAAGAACAATGTGTTAACTATTTCTAAGAAAATGACTTTTTTCATGTGATTTTCATGCTTTTTTTCCCCTTAATATATCTACGTTCTAAGAATCAGAAAATTCCATTACTCGGCTCGGCGCTGGTCCCGAGGTTGCCGAGTTTGGGAACTTCAACCTGTATGATGAAAATTAATCAGGGGCCTCGTTTAGTCTTCCAACGTGGGGGGGACAATGAGCAACCTGCTGTCTTGGGAGCACTGCATGGGAGGGTCGGGCTGGCCGCCAGTGCACCAGTCTTGTAATATGAGGGTAAATGTATGCACAATGCAAGCACAACATTTTATTGGGGGGTATATATTTCAGGAGGAAATATACTTTACAATAAAATATATTTTATTGTAATAAAACATACTTATTTATATACTTTATTACATTAAATGATTTAAGTAGGGGGAGACAAATGATACCCTGTCCCCCCCCCCCTCCAAAATGTGGGGGGTCATGTCCCCCTGTCCCCCACCCAAACGAGGCCCATGGAAGGAATGCTAAATGACATAATTTTAAGAAGATGGCTAACACCCTAAATGACGAAAGAAAGATTACTATCAACACCAAGATAGCTCAAATCGAGCACAAAATTAAAGAATCCCATGAAAAACAGAGGACAGAGGAGGAAACTCATGCAGTAAGCAACATTAAGCGCAACCCTAAATACTTCTTCAGCTACTGCAAAAAGTTTTCCAAGACTAAGAGCCAGATTGGGCCGCTGCGTACAGGTGTGGGCACAATAACAAGAGACCCCGAGGAAACGTGCCAAATATTAACAGAGCAATATAGCAGTGTCTTCAGCACCCCGCAAAGTCAGTCAATAGTTCACAACCCAGTACCTTTCTTCACTGAGGACTCAGACCACCAGTACCACCTCACTGACATTGAGGTGACCACTGAGGATATTCAGGGAGCCATTAAGGAGCTGAGACCAAATTCAGCTGCTGGACCGGACGGAGTACCTGCCATTCTGCTCCTTAAGTGCAGTGAGGCCCTGGCTTATCCGATCCGCAAATTATGGAGGTGCTCTATGGATGCAGGCACAGTACCAGCCTTGATGAAGAGAGCCACTGTGAGCCCGATATACAAGGGAGGGGACAAGAGTCTGGCCAAGAACTACAGACCTGTTGCTCTCACTTCACACCTCATCAAAGTTTTTGAAAAATGTGTGAGGGACAAAATTACTACTCATATGGAAAGGCAAGAACTTCACGTGGAAAATCAACATGGCTTCAGGAAAGGGAGATCCTGTCTCTCAAAACTCCTGGCTCACTACAACTGGTTCCTAGAGACCCTGGCAGCGGGAAATAATGTGGATGTCGTGTTTCTCGACTTTGCTAAAGCCTTCGACAAGGTTGATCCTTCTCTTCTTGTAATATGAGCCTTCTCAAAGCCTTCTCTATCCTTCTCCATAAAATCAAGGCTCTGGGGTTAAGAGGCAAGTTAGGAATTTGGCTCCACGATTTCCTTACAGAGAGAGTCCAATCAGTAGTAGTGGACGGTCAAAGCTCAAAAGAAGACACCGTTATGAGCGGGGTGCCTCAGGGTTCAGTATTGGGTCCCCTCCTCTTCCTGATACATATGAGAGATATTGGAGAGGAAGTAAGTGACTCAGTCCTGTCCTCCTTTGCTGACGACACAAGTATCAGTCGCCCCATCAGTAATGTGCAAGAAGTGGAGCACCTGCAAGAGGACCTGAATAAAGTGTACTCTTGGGCTACAACTAATAATATGACATTCAATGAAGAAAAATTTGAAATGCTGAGGTGTGGCCCTGACTGCAACATCAAGACAACAACGACGCTGCACACAGAGGGAGGAAGTCACATCACCCCAACACCTCATGTCAAGTGCCTTGGAGTTTACCTTAGTGCTGATGGCTCCTTCTCACACCACATCACGGAGACCGTCAGGAAGGCAAGGGGGATGGCGGGCTGGGTTATGAGAACTTTTGCCTCCAGGGAGCCTGAGGTTATGCTAACCCTCTGGAAAGCCCTGGTACAGCCCTTACTGGATTACTGTAGCCAGTTGTGGTCCCCTCACAAGAAAGCTGACATCCAGAGACTTGAGGCTGTTCAGAGGTCATTTACCAAGCACATAAGAGGACTACATGACCTTAACTACTGGGACCGCCTCAAAATACTAGGAATTTACTCACAGCAAAGACGGAGAGAAAGGTATCGTGCCATCTATATATGGAAGGTCCTGGAGAAACAGGTGCCAGACCCCACGTCCTTGGCACTCCAGGCACACTTAAATGAGCGGACTGGACGCAAGTGCAGTAGAAGAACCCTCCCTTCAAAGGCCCCGGGGAGATGCAAGACCTTACTGGCTGCCAGTCTGGCTCATGAAGGGCCCAAAATCTTCAACAGCCTCCACAAAAATGTGAGAAACATCACAGGGTGCTCTGTCAACACCTTTAAATATGGACTGGACAAGATACTACGGACAGTGCCGGATGAACCTCCAGTACCGGGTTACACTGCCAAGTGTAGGACCTCCAACACCATACCAGACCAGGTGGCCCTGTTTGACAGGGACGCCAGGACTGGCAGCAGCGGTGGACCACCACGACTGTGAGGCTTTGCCTCTTAACAACACCAAGTAAACCAAGTAAACCAAGTAAGTAAAACACCAAGGAGTGCTTAGAAAAGAATCGTTAATAAAAGTAGCGACATGATGGTGATGGGTGACTTAACTGCAAGGAAGTGTGCTGGGAGGATAGACAGACAGAAGGTGAGGAGGAGGCATGGGGAAAAAATGTTGAACATGGTTATGGAAAACACCATGACACAATCAATGGATTAACAAAAATACAAAACTTAGAGGAAATGCAGAACCATCAAGACTGGATATGCTTTTAACCATGCAACCGTACCTTATAATCAACAAATTAATGTTTCAGTGCCCTTTAGGAAGGAGTGATCACAGTCGCATTTTGTAGTTTGAAATAAATAAATAAAGCGATGTAGAGAGCTCAGAATCCCATAGAATTTAAAGATACAACTTTATGAAAGCTGACTTTGACAAATCAAGAAATTTCTTTATGGAAATATATACAGGTTGAAGTTCCCAAACTCGGCAACCTCGGGACCAGCGCCGAGCCGAGTAATAGAATTTTCCGACTTTTAGAACGTACGTAGATATATTAAGGGGAAAAAAATGGTTTGGGAGCCATAATACCAATAACAGACCTGTAGAAGTACATAAAATAACAGTGTACACAACTCTACAGTCACAACACCACTGAACAATTACAACAAACAAATCGGCAGGAGAAACCAAGCGGCCTAGTGTGGCACCTAGCGGCCGACCCGGCAACTACGTGCTGGGTTTTGGGTGTTCTGCCGTGTTTTGGAAAATCCGGAACCATAGCCGAGTTTTGGGTGTTGCCGAGTCTTGGGATGCCGAGTTTGGGAACTTCAACCTGTGTGTATATATATATATATATATATATATATATATATATATATATATATATATATATATATATATATATATATATATAAAAGAACTGGTCAAAGTGCGAGAAAAAAAATATAAAAAAGCCTGCTAGCTGCCAGTCCCCATAAAAAGGACAGCAAGACAGGTCAAGAAAGGGGCGGATAAATTTAGTTTGGGAGGTGTCTTGATACTTCTCTTTTGAAAAAAAAATTACGTTGCAGAAAGGTGTAAAAATAGAAACAGGAAGAGAGTTCCAGAGTTTACCAGTGAAAAGGATAAAAGAGTGAAGATACTGGTTAACTCTTGCATTAGTAAGATGGACAGAATAGGGATGAGTGAGTAGAAGGCCCCTTGTGAGGGGGGGGTCTTCTTTCTTGTTATTTCCTTCTTATCTTCTCTCTTTACTCCTTCTTGCTGTTGAGATATTCTGAGGGGGATTCCTGAAGGGGCAGTCTTGGTCAAGGGGAGTCGAGTAGTTTTCTATTTGACAGAGATTTGCATGGGGCCTTATGATGGAGCCACGGGATGCTTCTATGGGGGGTTGCCGTTTGTACCCGACAGAGGCTTCACATTGCCCTAGGCTACAGTTACCTTTTGAAATCCCGTCAGTATGTCTTTCCAACAGACATAGGACTCAGGTTGGTAATTCATAATTCAGAAATAAATAATTTCTTTTTTCCTGCCCCAGCGCGGGTTCGAACCGTCGCTAACACACCAGATTTGCACCCAACTAGGCCAAGAGGAATATACTACTTGGCTTAGTGGTTCTGGTGGTATTTATGTACATTACACAGCTTTTTCCTCCCTTTGAGATTTATTTCCCAAATTCTGAAGTCTTGACGTGGTAGCGTATGGCTTCAAGGGTAAGGACTTGTCTCTTTGGAGGATTTGGTGGAGTCCGTGTGATGGTGTTCCCTATTTTCTTTGTTGGCTGTATACCTTTCAAGGGGATACTGGAGTGGACCATGTTACCGCTGCTACACCAGTGTGATGGGGGGGTCTTCTTTCTTCTTGCTTCCTTCTTCTTCTTATCTTCTCTCTACACTTTACTCTTTCTTGCTGTTGAGATATTCTGAGGGGGATTCCTGAAGGGGCAGTCTTGGTCGAGAGGAGGCCCGTTACTTACTCTATTTGACAAGAGACTTGCATGGGGCCGTGTGATGGAGCCAGGTGATGCTTCTTCTTGAGCGGGGTTAAGTCTAGACCCGACAGAAGCTTCACATCGCCCTAGGGCACAGTTACCTTTTGAAATCCTGTCAGTATGTCCTTCCAACAGGCACATGACTGAGGCTGGTAAATATAATTCGGAAATAAATCATTTTCTTTTTCCTTGCCCCAGCGCGGGTTCGAAGCGTCGCTAACACACCAGATTTGCACCCAACTTGGCGCCTTAACCAACTAAGCCAAGAGGTAGGCACCACTTGGCTTAGTGGTTCCAGTGGTATTTATATTCATTGCACCCTGTACAGAGCAAGCAATTGGGAGGGAGAAAAAAATGGACGCAGATGCCACAGGGCATCTAACTTCTTAGAAGCTAATTTAGCAAGAGATGACATGAAATGTCCAGTTAAGAATTTTTTATAAGGATAGTCCAAGAATGTTCATTGTAGAAAAGGGAGACAGTTGAGTGTCATTGAAGAAGAGGGGATAGTTGTCTGGAAGGTAATGTCGAGTAGATAGGTGAAGAAATTGGGTTTTTGAGGCATTGAACAAAACAAACTTTGCTTTGCCCCATTCATAAATTATCAGAATTATCATAATCAGATTATAAATGATTATAATCAGATTATAATGAGGCACTCTGTGGCATTCCTCCGTGAATCACTTAATTCCTGTTGTCTAACGAACTACGTTGAAAAATGCAGGGTAGAGTCCTCAGCATAGGAGTGGATAGGGCATTGAGTTAGACTTAGAAGATCATGAATAATAGAAAGAGAGTGGGTGATAGGACAGCACCCTGAGGAACACCGATAGACTTAAGTAAAGAACAATGACTGTCTACAGTAGCTGAACCCTCCTGGGGAGAGACAAGGAGAGGTATGTCAGGAGTCTCGCTGAAGATGTCGAGGGCCATTTGAACGCTAATGACCTCCGACCCGCCTACCGAGCCCTGAAGAAGCTCCGTTCCAAGTCTCCATCTCGGGCGAGTGCTATTCGAGCAGCAGATGCGATCCTCGTATCGGACCACTGGGAGTATTTAAATAAAACTATAGATCAAGAAATATTTATACACATGTGTAAAAACCGATCAATATTCATCCCTTGACGTATATGGCCACATCAACAAAACTTCACAAAATATGTTGTTACCTCATTATAAGGCACGAAACTAACTTTAAATGAATTATAAGAATATGTACATAATAATGTTATGAACAACCACTCGTATATGAACAATCTCCGAGGTCCACAAAAGAAATTCGGAAATAAAAATTTTGGCGGTATGTAGTACTTTTTTCCTTAACCCAAACAGTCTCATTGTAAGACTTTGGAGGGTTTTTTCATACGCCTGAAAGAATTATGGCCTAGCAAACCCTCAGCCAGGGAAAGTTAAGGGCATGGCTGGACCAAAGATAAACCAAAATGTAGATTGGATGCAGTTTGAACCACAGTATAAAAATATATTTTATTGAACAATTCATAATTATAATGCTACGGGAATTTTTTTGTGTAGACGAATATACGTACAGTAAAACCTCTCGTATTCGGACACTCATTATTCGGACTTTGTCATTATTCGGACCTCCTTCTTTTTTTTTTAAGGGGTCGAAATTTCCTAGCTATATGTATAATTCATATACGCCTAAATTTTTTTTTTTTTTTTTTTTTAAGGGTCAAAATTTCCTAGCTATATAATTTATATAGTACACCTATATATAATATATATATATATATATATATATATATATATATATATATATATATATAATTATATATTTTTTTTTTTTTTTTTTTATATATACATATCCCCCATTATTCGGATCCTTGCATTACTCGGACCACTCCTTGGCCCAATTGGTCCGAATATGAGAGGTTTTACTGTACTCGTCAATGGTACCAGTGGCATGGCTGACCTTTGATGAGTTATTTTGTGGACGGCACCCAGCGGGCTGATTGAAGTGTTCTTGTTACTTGTGCTTGTTACTCAGTGGAAACACTAAGATTTAATATTGTATCTGTATTTTGAAAATATTAGGTAGTCAATGTCATGTTGCACACATTTTTTGTGAGAACCCTTATGTTCAAGTCATTTGTTGTGTGAAAACTGTTAAATCCACTGTCATAAGATGTTTGAAGGGCACATGATGTTCATGTGCCCTTCAAACATCTTATGTTTACCTAAGTTGAGTCATGAATAATGTTCCCAGAAATATTTTTAGGTGCGTGTGTCTGAGGTGTCCTTGTAGGTGTGGACATTTAAGTGAAGTCAACCTCAGTTTCTTTGAAAAGTCCAAACTCAAATGAATAATAATGGAAACCACTCTATGCTGAATTAAGATCTCACTATGATCTGTCTTCTGAAAGTATGCATTACAGCCTATCAGTGTCCATAGTCACCTTAAGGCTGTGTAGCATAGGATGATTCCTCCACAAGACCTCCTTCAGGGCATTATGCATGAACTGTTTTGTGGGGTTATTACCTGGCAACAAGTTACAAGATGCACAACCTTGTGGCATAGTTGGCAAAGAAGAAAACCTACATTGCTAGGAACAATGTGGACTTAGGTACACTTAATAGATCAGTGCATTTGGTTATTTTCAGCTAGATCTATCATGCTATCTGTGCCATTCCTTCTTTACAGGATTTACATTTTTTGTGGATTATATCATATTAATCTAAAATGTCATGAATTTCAGGATTAAAACCAAATCTGGGATTGAGTTCAGTGAAATGCTGTTCTTTGATGATGAAGCGAGGAACAAGCGTGACTTGGCCACCATTGGCGTGGACACAGTGATGGTAGACGACGGGGTCACCAAGGACCTCGTCAAGAAGGGGCTTGAGCAGTTTTCAAGGTGCTTATAGTGATCCCTACACTTATTGCTTGTGTTTAGTGCACCTTAATGCTGGACTTTAGGGGGAAATCATTCCTAGATTTATATTTGATGTAATATATCTACTTGTTGCTTTGATTTTGTTTCTTTTGTTAAGTCTCAATTTCTCGATTTTTTCCATGCAACATTCATAGTGACTTTTCTTATGTCAAATTTATGACCTACTTTTAATCACATTGCAGATGAGGTTATAATTTTGAAATATCAGCCCTAGGCTTTGTAAGATGTGGTCCTGAACACTAACAAGACTATATGGATTTGTTTTGTTTTTTAATTGATACACATCAAATCAGAAATTCTGGAATTATGTGTAGTGTTTGGATTATCAGAGATATGCCAATCAAATTTCTTACTTTACTGACTTTTAAAACATTGTTGTTAAATCATGTTTGTGCATTTATAATCATCATCAATAGTTCATAATTTTGTCATGAAACAAAAGAGGATAGAATAGTGATAATATATGTGGAAAATTTATGTCACAAACATTTATTTATTTAGAGTCTTACCTTCGGAAAACCCATTTCTATCTCATCCCGACCCCGGCTAATACCAACTAAGACACTTGTCGGGGGATAGGAGGGTTGGATTGGGGAGGAGGCTTATCAATACTGGAATGTCTTGTTATTCGAAGTGGCCAGGCTGTGATCAGGGCCGGAGGTGAAGGGCCAGGCTGTGATCAGGGCCGGAGGTGAAGGGCCAGAGGTGAAGGGCCAGGCTGTGATCAGGGCCGGAGGTGAAGGGCCAGGCTGTGATCAGGGCCGGAGGTGAAGGGCCAGGCTGTGATCAGGGCCAGAGGTGAAGGGCCAGGCTGTGATCAGGGCCGGAGGTGAAGGGCCAGGCTGTGATCAGGGCCGGAGGTGAAGGGCGGCAGCGGTGTGTTATCCAGGCGTCGAGTGGGCCATCACACCCAGTTAATCCACTACGCGGCAAGATATTATCACTGTGTAGATTTTAACACGTCCTATTGTTTAACACTATGTCTACAAAAGTTTATGTACAACTTCTCGGTGTAAGCAGAGAAGATTAGAGAGATGTTACTCCCGTGGGTTCTGAAGTGTAGGGGAGAGCGGGGCAGGTTGCATCGAGGGTAGGTTGCATCATTGCCTCTAACTCGCATTAACTTTTTTTATTATTATTATTGTTGTAGTAGTAGTAGTAGTAGTTTATAGTAGTAGTAGTAGTAGTAGTATTAAGACGATGTACATGTGATAACATGCGAATTAGGGGCAATGATGCAACCTACCCTCGATGCAACCTGCCCCGCTCTCCCCTACTGACTACTGATCGCAACGGCCAACACAAAATACACGTGCCAATTTTTAGGTGGCGAGAATACTGGCCGGTGGCAATGACCAGCTGCTTCAAATCAAGGTGCTTTAATTCTATAAGGTCCAAATGGGTAATAGCACTGGGAATGTTCCTTTATAATATCCCAGTACTTATCATTTACTTAAATTACCTTAATTAATACCCATTACCATTATAATTATATATATATACATCCCTTGTCTCCCCCTATGATGAGCGAACAATACCTACCTCACAATGGGGGGGGGGGGACAAAACCACCACTCTACCAATTAAGAGGGTGGTTGGTGGATAACTTGCACAATGTACTTATGTGTGTACAGGGGTCTCTCCTAAGATGCTTATTTGGCAGGTCTATATGCTGCATTTCCATAGGCCATGTCTTCTGCTATTGAAACCAAGCCTATGATTGTTGATGTAGCAGTCCTAGGCCAAGACTGAGTATAAACCACTGCTTATTTACCCTATCTAGACCTAACTTAGCAAGAAACGGTGGACATGTTGAAGTTATATTCAACATATACACTCAACCCTCTGCTATAGCGCTTTCGGCTAGCGCGTTCTACGACTATCTCACCTGCCTATATATCTGCACAAACATGTCTATCATACCCCAACCACGTCTATCATGCTATGGGTGCCATGGTTACAGCCAGGTCTTGGCCAGACCTAGCGAGGGATTGCGGATGGGTTGGTTATGACGTCAGGTGCCTAATACACAAAACTTGTTACTGTCTTCAACAGATGTTAAGGCCAAGAAATTACGGTTAACTTTAATAGTTGGCCGTTATGCTCTAAAAGGGTTGGCACAAAACTTGTTAAGTTTTAACAGTACAGTAAAACCTCTCGTATTCGGACCCTCATTATTCGGACTTTGACATTATTCGGACCTTTTTTTTTCTTTTTTTTTTTGGGGGGGGGGGGGGGGGGTCAAAAAAATTTAGCTGTCCTTTTAGCTAGCTTTTAATCACCTAGATTTTTTTTTTTTTTTTTTTTTTTTTTTTTTAGGGGTCGAAATATCCTAGCTATAATAGCTATACACCGATTTTTTTTTTTTTTTTTTTTTTTCATATCCCCTCCATATATAATCCCCCCATTATTCGGATCCTTGCATTACTCGGACCACTCCTTGGCCCAATTAGTCCGAATATGAGAGGTTTTACTGTACTGCTAAGGCCTTATAAGCTGCAATGGACCTAATGGAAAGTCCGTCGGTTGGACTGTGACGTGCCTTCCAGAATCCACTACAACGTTTCAAAAAATTCTGCGCTTTATTCTCTCAGTAAAACTTTGCTTATGCTCCGTACATGGCCTTGAGTTGCTGGTTCGTTCATTTAGCTGTGTTAAGGGTAAATAGGTAAACAAGTGTCATAAGGAATGGAAATAAAATTTGCAAATAATAATTTATTTTTATTAGTAAAGCTGTAACAAATAACAATACAATTATTTTTAATGTAAGGAAAGTACAGGGAGGTCCCGAGGATACGAGCAGTTAGGTTCCACCTGGCATACTCGTAAAGCAAAATCTCGTATAACGAAACACATAACTAATGGTAAAACAGGTTTGGTTCCAGGACCCCATCAATTAAAAAAAGAAGAAAAAAAGACATGTTTTTCAAGCTAAAATAAACTATAGCAAACACAACAAACACACAGCGTCTATATTACCCACACTGTACTACCTATTCTGTAGAAAAACCATTCTGAAAGAGAAAATAGCACACAAAATAACATAACTGCACATTAACCCTTTCACGTCACCATTGTCATTCACTTTTTGTTGTCCCGCGTAAACCCATTGTCACCCGAAATGTCATGCGCGGGAAAAAAGTTGTACTTCCGCCGCGTCTAGAAACTAAACTATCAAAGGTATCGAGTTCAATCATGTTTCGTTTTTAAGCTAAGATCATTTCCTATATCATACAATGTTAAAAAAAATACGCTAGCGTGAAAATAACTTACAAAACCTCGAGTTAGAAGTGAAAAAAAAATAATAATAACACCTTGCAGCAAAAAATAATATACCAAAAATCAACTTATCATCATAGAAGATTTTTCTACATTCCATGACATAGCTGAATAAATTTCCTTTCCAATGAAGTATAATATATTGTAATTCGCTCAAAAATAAAGCCATACAACGAAGTGAAAGATAGCGTAAAGTTTTTTTTTTAATAAATATATTGTATAATATAACATTATACAATATTATATTATACAAAATATATTTTAATATAATATACAGTAAAACCCTTATAACTCGGCACTGTATAACTCGGAATTTGATATAACTCGGCATGGCAAAGACAAGTTTTTTTGTTTTTTGTTGTTTTTACACCTATGCCTATAGCGCGTGTAGGCAGTGAACTCCAGGGGTGGGATGGTAGGCCCTGGAGGCTCACTTGAGGGCTGTGATGGTTGGCCCTCGCCCGTGGTGGCGCAGGCAGGATTCTTATAGTGACGCCTGTGATTAGAGGCTCATGCCGCCCCCTGTGTCCTCCCAGGCACTCACAGTCCAAGGTAGAGTTGATGGACAGGGCATAGTGTTGCAGTAATTAAGTGCTTAAGTGATGTAAAATTAAGTTGTACAGGTACAGTACTGTATACAATACAGTACAGAGTTGTGATTATAAAGTGATTAAAGTGATACCAGTGTTAAAATGTGACTTGAGTCCCCCTAACATCTTCTACATGTTACAACAAGGCTGCCCTCTCCTTGGATTACATCCCTGCTGCTACCCGTTCATTGCTAAGTGTAGTTTTTATGCTTTTACAGTACTGTAATTTTTTTTTTTTTTTTTTTTTTTTTTTTTTTTTACCCATATCAAAGGAGGACATTGCATAACTCGGCACATTGAATAACTCGGCAAGGGCCAGAGCCCCTATCGTGCCCAGTTATAAGGCTTTTACTGTATTGTAATTTGCTCCAACGGTCAAGTGAATCTCACGTCAACCGCGCGCTTTTTAAGATTTTTAATAAATATTTTAAAATATTATTTTTGGATGACGCTCAAAGACGTCATTTGTACGTGAAAGGGTTAATTAAACATAAAACATGCATAACAAGCAAAAAAGACGTTGTAATGTAGGGGACGCCGCGTGATACAAGAGAAGGTAGTGTAGTGGTCCCAAGGTTGGGGCCGCACACCTGCTAATTACCCCTAAAGGTCAGGCCGTGCCATATGCTTAATTACCCTTCAGGTCACGCCTTGCTAGGGGTGACCTGACTGCGGTCCCAAGGTAGGGGCCGCACACCTGCTGATTACCCCTAAATATCAGGCCGCGCCATATGCTTAATTACCCTTCAAGTCACGGCTTGCTAGGGGTGACCTCACTGGGGTCAACCAAATCCCCCTTTGTCCAGCCCAGGAGTGGTAGGGCGTGCATTTTGAACTTGATAATTTTACTCACCCCAGTTTGAATGTCCTAGCATTGGATTTTCGATCTCGTATATTGAAAATAGACCCTAATTTACACATCTCGTATCATCGGATTCTCGTATATCGAATGCTCGTATAACGGGACCTCCCTGTATTGAAGTGCAAAGTGACCCATAATATTGCAAACCCTAAGTACCAGTGCTAAGTGATATGTAGAAGTAGATGATGGTGGAGAGTTATGGTGTTGGGGGTGGTGTGGTGACGAGAGCGGGAGCTCGTCTGAGTAAAAAATGGTGAAAAGATAGTATCTTCAACCAATCACTACGGCAAAATAGGAGCACTTACACATCCGCTGAAACACTCGTAGGTATTAGAATTTTTTTAGTTAAAGGTTCCTTGCACACGTAAGTCATAGAAAACAAAAGTCGGCCGAGATGCGCTACTGAGAGTCCATCCGCATTGAGAACTGCTGAGTATAGCAGTAGTAGTCATTATTTGTGAAGAAGAATGGCTTGCAAGGTTAGAAAGCAAAATAATGGAGGGATCAGTAGCTACAGTACTGGGGCTGTACAGAGATAGAGAAAGATCTGAAAAGTGATGAGATGTGTCAAGGGGTTCTGAGTCCAGAGCGGGGAAATAAAGATGTAGAGGTCGCATAATACCATTGTTCAATAGGGAAATCTACAAGTCAAGCAAACACAGATAGCAGTGCAGGAAGTGACTAAAACAAGGACAAGACGAGCTACGAAGCGATTAAATATAGAACGGGTCACAAAAAGAAGAGGGCTCCACAGGGTTTATGGTACTCTCGTCTACCGAATCTCTCGTCCCCGTCGGGGAGAGTTCCACCTTTTCACATTGTCTAGTGTTCCTATTTTCTACGATGATATAAGATATATATATCTGATTATTCTACGATATATATATATATATATATATATATACAGTGGCCGCAAAAAAAATGTATACATTTTGACCGCAAGAAAAATGTATACACCCGAAAGCGCGTAAAGATTTCACCTTCGTTCCCGCCATATAAATGGTGGGCGGAGCTAGTGAGGAGGGAGGGAGGTGGAGGGAGTCTCCCTCCACCCCACCACCAACACACAACCACACTCAGTGCTTTTCGAGAGCTGATAGAGAGAGGGTGGTTTTACGCATGCTCCGGACCGCCCTTTTTGACTTGGCAGCGAACCTTGGAGTGTTATATCTCGGCTCCCACTTGTCAGAATGGGACGTAACAAACTTTCAAATGAAGAGAAGACCCGTGCCCTTACCCTCCTGAAGGAAGGAGCATCTGTGATACGTGTGGCCGCAGAGGTGAACGTTACACGCATGGCGATTTACAACCAGAAGAAAGCTGTTGAGTCATTGCCACCCGGTACCGTTCCGCCAAGGAAACCTGGTTCTGGAGCCCCCCAAAAAACATCTCCTCGGACTGACAAAATTATGAGGCGTGAAGTATTGAATGATCCTGCAATAACTGCCGCAGAACTGAAGAAAAATCATCCAGCTTTGTTAGGAAACGTCTCTGTTCGCACCATTCAACATCGCCTGCAAATTTCGCTGAAATTACCAACCCGCCGCGCCGCCAACAAGCCTTTACTGACAGAAGCTATGAAGAAGAAGCGGCTTTCCTTTTGTAAGAGATACCGGCAGTGGACACCAGAGCAGTGGAAGAAGGTCATGTTCAGTGATGAAAGCACTTTTAGACTGGTTAGGATGGCTTCAACGACAGTGCGCCGTCCAAGTGATGTGTCACGGTACCACCCAAAATATACCGTGAAGACCGTGAAACCCCCAGATAGCGTTATGGTTTGGGGTGGTTTCAGTGGCAATAAGGGCAGGGGAGGTCTGTACTTCCTCCCAAAGAATGTTACCATGAAAGGGGCAAATTACATTGAAGTGTTACGTGATCATCTGTTAGTGCCCTATGCCATTCACGAGTGCGAGGTGTTCATGCAAGATTCTGCCCCTGCCCACCGGTCCAAAGTTGTTCAAAAGTTCCTAACAGACAATAACATCCCTGTGTTGGACTGGCCTGGCAATTCCCCGGACCTAAATCCGATTGAAAACGCCTGGAATGAGATGAAAAAGGCGATCGCGAAGAAACGGCCGACGAACATCAACGAGCTGAAGCAGGCCCTGACGAAGCTGTGGGTGGAAATGGACCTCTCCTACTTCACCAAACTCGCCACTTCCATGCCCAAGAGGATTGGGATGGTCATCCAATACAAGGGAAACATGACCAAGTACTAATATGTGAATAAGAAACCTGTGTCACTGAAACTAAAGTACTGTAAGTTACATATTGTTGTTTTATTGTCCGAAAATTATAAATGTATACATTTTTTTTGCGGCCACTGTATATATATATATATATATATATATATATATATATATATATATATATATATATATATATATATATATATATATATATATATATATATATAATATATATATATATATATTCAACAGGAGTTGGCGAGCTCCACGTGACTTTACATCCACAGCATTAAATACCTAAAGTTTGCGTCCAGTCTACAGCTGTCGCCGGTCATCTTACTGGGCTGACTTGATCCAAAATCAACAACTTCACACACTTCACTCTTACCCCATTTCCTGACAATATCATTTGATATGAAGAAAATTTGAGGCTAGCATATTCTTCCTGAGGAAATTCTGCATTGCACTAGTGAAAATTTGTAACTGTAATGCAAGCACAAATACACAGAAATGATGGTTAAGTAAAATAGTGCATAAACACTTTTTCCCTCTTCAACTCCTCATTGCTCGGCTACTTTTTGTATTTTATTAGGTAAAGATGGGGGCATACGCTATGCTGCGCGTGGCCTTCGGTGCGCATCTCTGTGGCATTAGCCCTTTGAGCCTGTGGTGGGTGAGGACTCGCTGCCCTGGGACACAGGGCTAATATAACATCCGGATTACCACAGTTACCTTCCCCAGGTTTCCTCAGGTACCCATTTATCAATCCCGAAAGGGAGGAAGAACAGCTAGGTTGGCTGGTCGCCGACTTGCCCTGGACCGGATTCGAACCAGGGACCGCAGATTCGTAGCCAGGCACGCTAGCCACTACATCACGGAGGCGACATTTTAGTTTGAACTACTTTTGATCACATTAAATTTCTAAGCGCGGTTCCTAAATTTGCATACTTTTCAGATTATGTTGGTATAGAATACGTCCCAGTGTGAAAATATCTAGTGGGTCAAAATTGCCTAGGCGTTCATCTAACTCCCCCGTCTCCACCTGTCTACCGACGCGGCCCACGCGGGATGAGCGGGCAAGAATGGTCTGAGGTTTCTGGAAAGCTGGTGGGAGTGGGAGACCTGCTCCAGCATGCCTAGGCTCGCTTATTCTGTGCACGTCTACACTTGTTTACATGGTTTAATTCTTGGCGCGGGTCGGCGCCGGTAGCCTGCGCAGGGCAACCTGCTTTCTTTGTGCGCGCGGCCATGAGTGTGGCCCCGGGACTTGTAGTTGTGCTGGTAGCCTAATAATCTATGATGATGAAAGAAAACTTTTACATATTTTGAAAGTATTTACTTTTTTATACATGCATACATGTATCATAAAAAGAATGCAGTGGTAGACTTTGTGGCGCTCTTAAGAACCTCTGAGGATAATAGGACGTAGGCTCGTATTCGTAGTCACATACCATGATTGCTCGTGGTAATTGCTATGATTTTGTTCCATTTCTACTCAGTCAAAATTATTCACTTGATCTTGTAGCTGCCATGGAAAGTACTAGAGCAATCATACAGTACTCCTATTGCAATCACAACAGAGCTGGCATGACATATTGATTTAATTAGGACAAGACAAAAAGTGAACAATGACCACGTACAATGATGGTATGTGACTACGAATACGGGCAGTAGTCTCACGTAGATGATCCTTCGTAGACTACCCTCAAAAGTTTGCTCTTGAGGTTTGAGTTACCATTGCAGCTGAGTTGTAGTGGTGGCTGATGCCTATTTCCAATATCAAAGACATTCCACCCATTAAGACTCCTGTAAACAGATAGTGTTAAATTTAGTAAAACCAATCAGACCATAAAAAAACGTTGGTATTATGAACACTAGATACAATTGCAGCAAGAATAAATATAATTGTTTAACATATTTATGTTTACCAAAGTATATACAAAGATATGCATAATCATGTTTTTTCATGGTTATATAAAATATATATACAGGTTGAAGTTCCCCAACTCGGCAACCTCGGGACCAGCGCCGAGCCGAGTAATGGAATTTTCCGACTTTTAGAACGTAGATATATTAAGGGGAAAAAAATCATGAAAATCACATGAAAAAAATCACAGGAAAAAATTATTTGGATTCTAATACGGTATATAATACGTACTGAGATAGAGGAAGAAGGAGAATATGTATAAATATAAATCATACACTAGATGACCCCACACCATATATTTC
The DNA here is from genome assembly GCA_016584305.1 of Chionoecetes opilio. Lineage (NCBI taxonomy): Eukaryota > Metazoa > Arthropoda > Malacostraca > Decapoda > Majidae > Chionoecetes > Chionoecetes opilio. The sequence goes on along the minus strand of JACEEZ010000830.1, from coordinate 17,564 downwards.
ACACAAATTCCGCACTGAGGTTCCGCCATCCAACTTCTTCAAAAGGTCAATTTTCTCAGAAATAGTTAACACATTGTTCTTCCTTTTCTTTTCACTTCCACCAGTAGGTGTTCCTGGACGTTTGGGAGCCATAATACCAATAACAGACCTGTAGAAGTACACAAAATAACAGTGTACACAACTCTACAGTCACAACACCACTGAACAATAACAACAAACAAATCGGCGGGAGAAACCAAGCGGCCTAGTGTGGTGGCACCCAGCGGCCGACCCGGCAACTACGCGCCGGGTTTTGGGTGTTCTGCCGGGTTTTGGAAAATCCGGAACCATAGCCGAGTTTTGGGTGTTGCCGAGTCTTGGGATGCCGAGTTTGGGAACTTCAACCTGTAGTATATATATATATATATATATATATATATATATATATATTATATATATATATATTATAATATATATATATATATATATATATATATATATATATATATATATATATATATATATATATATATATATATATATATATATATATATATACACTAAAACCCTTATAACTGGGCACGATAGGGGCTCTGGCCCTTGCCGAGTTATTCAATATGCTGAATTATGCAAATGTCCTCTGATATGGGGGGAAAAAAAAAATAATAATAATAATAACAATAACTTTTACCCATAAATACCACTCATAGAGCCACTTAAAATTTTTCTGCACCGTCAAGTGGCCTAAGAACACCCACATGCCCTATGCACTCTACCTTCGACTGCGAGTGCATAGGAGGACACAGGGGGGCGGCATGAGCCTCTAATCATAGGAGTCACTATAACAATCCTGCCTGCGCCACCACGGGCGAGGGCCAACCATCACAGCCCTCAAGTGAGCCTCCAGGGCCTACCATCTGAGCCCTGGAGGTCACTGCCATCAGGCACTATAGACATAGATGTAAAAAATAAATAAAAAAATAATAATAATTTTACTCGGCACCATGCCCAGATACATCATTTTTTGCTGACTGTCTTTGCCTTGCCGAGTGATATCAAATTCCGAGTTATACAATGCTGAGTTATAAGGGTTTTAGTGTGTATATATATATACCGTATATGCCGGCGCATAAGACGCACCCCTATTTTACAAGGAGGTTTTGAGAAGAAAAACAATATTGGTGTTTGTGAGGGAAAAAATAAATTCGTAAATTTATCATAAGTTATTAAAAAAAAAATAATAATTTGTAGGGGAAAGCAAATGATTATGAGCCTGTACCTACATAGTACAATATTCACAGTGTAGTGAATGTGAATGAAAAATTATACTAGCTAAAATGTCAAGGGAATGACTGTAACCAAAATCGGTCATAATATATTGCAGGATGCCCCCACGAATTGATATTCTAATAATTTGCTACCTATGACATATAGCTTAGATTTAATGTTGTAGGTATGCCTTTGTTGCTTTCCTGCTATGTGTTTAGACTTTGTGGAAAATTTGCAGTATAAATTTTGGTATTATTTTGGTAGTGGGCTTTCAAAAGTCCTAGGATACTTACCTAAATCATCGTGTAGCTTTCTTCATTCTGAGTATTTTGAGCCCCATTTCCCATGGCGCAATTGAATAATAATGGAATTACACTAATAATTGAATGGAGGGGCAGGTTGCCCCCCCCCCCCCATCACACACACATGGAAACAAACATTGATGTCCGACAAAAACGAGAGCCAGATTAATTCAAAACACATCAAAACTATTCAGGAGGACTAAAGTTTCGGCCTCAAAATCGATGATTGTCCAATAGCAAAAATTCACGAAGATATTTAGGTAACATTGTAAGGTAACCATCTCTACCTTGTTATTGTTGTAATTGTTGAAGGGCACCGTTGTCGGGATCGACAATATTTGCCCTGGTTTACATCTATGAATCTATCACAGTCGCGAGGGTTGATTAGTCTTCTTCAGAAGGTACCTGTAGGTGAAGGCTGGTTCACACTCTGAAATCACGGCAGCGTTCCGTCAGCCGTGCCTTGTATTCACACTATTCGTCACGGTTCCGTCATTTTCGGCAGTTCCTGCTCACCCTCTAAGCAGACATGGTATGGTGCCTCAGAGGCTATGGTTGAAGAAATTTGCATTAATAGCACTTCTGTTGGATGAAGAAGAGGAGTTGAACTCTAAAAGACCCTGTTTTGGGTACATAAAGCCCTGAGAAAATGATAATTATCAGCACGGCACAGTCTCATTACGTTAAAATATTCTTTCCCAGAAACCGTTACGTGACAGGACGGTGATGTATTGGAGCCGTGACGGCGGCGCACCGTTTAGTGTAACACGTCTATTTGTTTGAATGTAAGAAATTGTAACGGATGTGATGAGACGGTGCCGTGTCACCATGATGGTATGGTGTGATTCGGCCTTGAGGCGGACGGTGTGGCGCCGTGATGGGTCTTGGTCTTGGTGTACCGTGTGGAAGACCTTTGTCCCGTCTACAGGTACAGTTGCAGCCTTTTTACTAGCACTCTTTCATACAGTTTCCTTATCCGTAGAGGTACAGGGGTGAGGATTGAAGGGTCGAGGTGGTACAAAGGCCTATGCTGTCTCTTATCCCATCTTGCTTACCACTGTAGCTGCGCTAACACACACACGCACATACACACCTGCATCGGCTTAGGCCACCCCCCTTTCTGGGACCAGGATTAGAGGCCCGAGGGTGACCTGACGCTGACCTGACTTGTCCTCGCCGACACAACTTCAGCACCAGCCAGGTAATTCAAGCAGCAATAGGACACACAGAGACACAGACTTCGCGCACCTCTTGTCCCCACGTTGTACAATGACTCACTGTCAAATAAACTACAAAGCCAGGACGCCCTTTCTCCATCCTTGAGTATAGACAGACTCCCCAAGATACTACACTCCCTCTCACCACTCACACTCCTTCAAATGAAACTTTAACACGCTCTTTGTTTCACTATTCCATTTATCTACAATACCCAGTCCCAGCAAAAATTCCATCACCATTTTCTGCCTTCCCCCTATCATCTCCTTCCAACTGTTGTGTCAACTTGTTTGGCCCGAGTCGAATGCGGGTTAAGGCGACATCTAATATGCGGGTTGTTTGTTTTTTCCATGGGTGCGGGGAGGAGTCTGAGCGGTAATGACCCCTGGTGGGTGCACGGAGGGCTGTGCCGAGACGTTTTATCAGATGTTTTACAATGGAGAGCAGCAGTGGGAAGTGGATGATGTTTACATCTGACACTGCCATCTTGGCAGCAGCAATCGCTATCTTGTTGCCCCAGCTCATTTTTTCTCTTAAACTCCAACCTTTTCATAGTATTATGCATTACTGTTGATAACACAGTTACAAATTTGTGCTCAGTGAACTACTGCTCAGCAGAGGTCACTCCAGACCCCTTTAGTAATACACCACCGGCTGTTCTGCATTCTCTGCCCGACCTCTCATGCACTAATATGGCCGCATTAGACGCAGGGTGAACTTTGCATTCCTTTTTAAGGGAAAAAACTGCGTCTTATGCGCCGGCAAATACGGTATATATATTATATATATATATATATTAAAATATATATATATATATATATATATATATATATATATATATATATATATATCTATAGATACTACGGTGAAGTTCCCAAACGGCAACCTCGGGACCAGCGCCGAGCCGAGTAATGGAATTTTCCGACTTTTAAAACGTAGATATATTAAGGGGAAAAAAAAATTCCTGGACGTTTGGGAGCCATAATACCAATAACAGACCTGTAGAAGTACACAAAATAACAGTGTACACAACTCTACAGTCACAACACCACTGAACAATAAACAACAAACAAATCGGCGGGAGAAACCAAGCGGCCTAGTGTGGTGGCACCCAGCGGCCGACCCGGCAACTACGCGCCGAGTTTTGGGTGTTCTGCCGTGTTTTGGAAAATCCGGAACCATAGCCGAGTTTTGGGTGTTGCCGAGTCTTGGGATGCCGAATTTAGGAACTTCAACCTGTATATATATATTATATATATATATATATATATATATATATATTATATATATATATATATATATATATATATATATATATATTATATACGTATATATAGTACAGTAAAACCCTTATAACTTGGCACTGTATAACTCTGAATTTGATAAAACTCGGCATGTGAGACGTTTTTTTTTTTTTTTTTTTTTTTTTTTTTTTTTTACACCTATGCCTATAGCGCGTGTAGTCAGTGAGCTCCAGAGGTGAGATGGTAGGCCCTGGAGGCTCACTCGAGGGCTGTGATGGTTCCGTAGCCTGTGGTGGCACAGGCAGGATTGTTATAGTGACGCCTGTGATTAGAGGCTCATGCCGCCCCCCTGTGTCCTCCCAGGCACTCACAGTCCAAGGTAGAGTTAATGGACAGGGCATAGTGTTGCAGTAACTAAGTGCTCAAGTGATGTAAAATTAAGTTGTACAGTACTGTATACAATACAGTACAGTTATGATTATAAAGTGATTAAAGTGATTAAAGTGATACCAGTGTTAAAATGCTACTGAGTCCCCCTAACATCTTCTACATGTTACAACAAGGCTCCCCTCTCCTTGGATTACAGGCCTGCTGCTACCCGTTCATTGGTAAGTGTAGTTTTTATGCTTTTACAGTACTGTATTATTATTATTATTATTATTATTATTATTATTTTTGTATTTTTTTTTTTTACCCATATCAGAAGAGGACATTGCATAACTGGGCACATTGAATAACTGGGCAAGGGCCAGAGCCCCTATCGTGCCCAGTTATAAGGCTTTTACTGTATTGCCATAAGTGATTTATTAAATAATATATACATTTAATACCAGTGCTTTACCTCTATTTTTGCAATATATGCAGAGAAAATATCACCTAATTGGTTTGCGGGTTTGCGGACTTGTGGTTGCGGAAGTGTGAACTTCAAGAAACTTGCGGTTGCGGAATGTAAGGATTGGGGTTTGCGGATTTTTTTTTGCGGTGCCCACCTCTGATAATGACCTTTGCTTGTTACATTAGATGAAAGTTTGAATACTTATGTACATGCAGCCACCACCAATACTACACACATACAGGAACATTACAACACTAGGTGGTGAGGCACGGGAGGCAGGCAGCGTGGTGAGGCACGGGAGGACGTGAGAGGTGTTTACACTCAGGACCACAAAGCCAGACTCAGCTGATGGGCACGCCAGGCAGGCACACAGCTGTGCACCGCCGCGGTAGGTTTGTTTCCACTCCTGCCGTCCGACCTGCGTGTAGCCTACATGTTCAGCCAGCCAACATGACCATTAACTATACTATCGCATACAAGATAGCAAATAAAAATGTCTGATGAGCAGTGGTGAATGAAGACATTGACTAGGGAGTGTTCGGGTGTGAAAATGTCTGTATAGCGGACAACTGTTTTGGTGGTCTGGTTTTTTTTTTATTTCTTAGAAATTTCTTTCCAAAATGAGGGCGAGTCTTCCAAGATGCAGCGTCTTATAAGCCATAAAATACAGTAATCATTACTTCAATACAACGATCAGTATTAGCAATATTATTATTAATCCCTATTTGAGCCACCCATGCGATTGTCAAAGTACTTATAAAAACCTAGGAATACCCTCCTCTTCCCCCTCCCGCCTATCTTATTTATACGATAATTATAAATTATCATATATCAGATCACGCTGGGCAGCCGCGGCACGCACCGCATGGGAGAGGTCGGACTCCCACTAGTAATCAATCAATCATTGGGGACATACGCCGGGGGTCGCGTCGCCTCGCCCACCCTACGACGCCACTCCCGGGGGTCACCACGCAGGCTCCCTTCCCATACCAAGCAGCTCTCGACAAGAAACATCAACCTGCCCCAGCCACAAGCCTTGTGGGCTTACGAGCTTACTGAGCAGGTAATAGGCCTTGATTCAGTCTCACGGTGCAATCGTTGATTTGACACGTAATCATCCCAGCGATATCCGATGATTCTGCGAAGACACTTATTACCAAAGGCATGGATTCGTCTCTTCAAGTCACTATTTAGTGTCCATGTCTCACAGCCATGGAGTAAGACAGGGATCACAAGCGACTTGAAGATCCGGATCTTTGTCCTCCTGCACAGGTACCCACACTAGTAAGGCTAAGGATAATTCTAACTTGCTAGAATTATGGAAAGTTATTGAGAAATTTTAAACTGGCCTGAAGCAGGTCAAATTATCCGTAGTTTGAATTATACGGGTTCAATTTAGAGAGGGTTTGCTGTATAGATGAACTGAATGGGAGTCTATTGGGGTCTTTAAAAGGAGGCTGGATAAATTCATGGATGGGGAAGAGAGGTGGATATAGGTAGTGTTAAGTAACAGGAACTACAATGTGTAGGTCTCGCGGCCTCTTGTAGCTTCCTTATGTTCTTATGTTCTTAAAGCCACTATAGACACATTTTTATGAAAATCTGAGGTGTGAAATTTTTCTGGACTATCTGCATGGGATACCCTTGGATGTTTCAGGAGAAATAATATTGACTTAACCCCTTCACGCCTAGATCTTTCCTTTGCTATAAAAAATTGTATGTTGTCGAGCCATAAAATTAGTAATATAAAATGTAATATAATAAAAGTAATATTAAAGTGTAAGTAAGTAAGTAAGTAAAGTAGTATTAAAGTGCCTACCTTGGCTTGAAGCTTGGGACCTGCAGTCTGAGTCCCCGGGAAGCCACTGTTCAAGCCATCTCTTCTCACGGCCTCTTGTAGCTTCCTTATGTCCCCGAGAAGCCACTGTTCAAGCCATCTCTTCTCACGGCCTCTTGTAGCTTCCTTATGTCCTTATGTTCAATGATCCAGTGTCCGAGGCTGCCCAGCAATCCCATCTGTCAAGGTTATAAGTGATGATTAATTAAAGGCATACAATAAAGGAGATACCACCACCATCACTACTACTACTACCACTACTACTACTACCACTACTACTACCACTACTACTACTACTACCACCACCACCACTACTACTACCCCACCACTACTACTACTACCACCACCACTACTACTACCCCACCACTACTACTACTACCACCACTACCACTACTACTACTACCACTACTACTACCACCACCACTACTACTACCCCACCACTACTACTACTACCACTACCACTACTACTACTACCACGGGGTCTACCATAACGTCCACGGGTGAGAAAGTCCATTCATATCCTTCTCACCTAACCTAACCTAACCTAACCCTGTGGACATAATAATCCGTGGACGTTATGGTCATTCTGAACCATGGACGTTTTGACCCGTGGACGTTCTGACTGGCTACCTCCATGTCACGTCCACTGAGCAGTTAACAAGTGAGAGGTAAATGAACCACCAGTAACCTTGGGCGAAATGACTCCATAGTGTGGGCGAAATGACTCCATGGTGTGGGGAAATGGCATGTGGGCGAAATGATCAGATACCTTCATGATACTCCCTGACGTGTTTCTTCGGTAAATTTCCAGATGAACACCGGACTCACTTTGGTGGACGAAACTATTTTTTTCTGGTGAGTTTTGGTGTTTTGAATGAATCTGCTAACCGTTTCTGTCGCAATGTTTTTTTTTTTTTTTTTTTTTGCATAAATGAAAAAAAGAAAAACAGAATGTAAACCTAACCTAACCTTTACCTATTATATATTATATATATATATATATATATATATATATAATATTAAAAAAAAAAAAAAAAAAAAAAAAAAAAAAAAAAAAAAAAAAAAAAAAAAAGCTAACCTCTATTTACCTAAATAAAAAAAAATTGCGACAGAAACGGTTAGCAGATTCATGCAAAACATCAAAACACACCAGAAAAAAATAGTTTCGTCCACCAAAGTGAGTTCGGTGTTCATCTGGAATAACACTAAATTACCGCCAATAATGGACGAGAACTGCGCGCTCGCTACCGCCTATAATGATCACAGTAACACAATCCTTTCCCTTACCAATGGCTAACCTGTGTTGTTATTGTAAGGTAAAGTTGGGAGCATACGCTAAGGGGTGCATGGCCTCGGTGCTCATCTACGTGGCATTAGCCCTTAGAGCCTGTGGTGGGTGAGGACCCGTTACCCGCAGACTTGCCCTGGCCCGGACTCGAACCAGGGCCCGCAGAATGGTAGCCCGGCACGCCAGCCACTGCACCACGGAGGCCACACTAGGGTGTTAGAGACCGAGTACAAATCTTATGGCTAATGCCTGTCTCTGCATTCCGTGACACAAATCAAAGTCATGATTTCCTTGTTAATTCAGTATAATGATGGTAATTAATGATGGGTATTAATAAAGTGAGGCTAGTTATTCATCGTGTATCAATGCAGTGAATGTGAAGGATGTAATAAAGGTGGAAATTAAGAAAATATGAACTTACGTTTCTTAGTCTGACAGCCGCGCCGCCATCTTGTCTTGGAAATTTGTCAACAACATTTTTTTAAAGATTATTTACATGTTAATTTTCCTCCCAGACCGATATTACTGTTAATTAATGACCAAAAATACTGTAATAAATATGTTCAGGTGTTTATAGAGAGTTAGTAATGGATAATGGCCAAGACGAGACATTTTGACTGTATTGACATGTTAAATTTTCCTCCCAGACCGATATTACTATTAATTAATCATCAAAAATACTATAATAATTATATATATCAGTGTTTATAGATAGTTAGTAATGGATAAATGGTGGTAATGGACCCATTTACTCACACCTAAAACACGGAGTATTATAAAGCTTTGGGTGCAATATAGGCTACATATCACTGTAGCCCTACTCATATTCTTTTTGCTGAGAAATGCACCATAAATGAAATATATGGCCTTTTTGGGGCCAAAATATCACAACACGGCGGAACGCGCTGTGATTGGTTGTGACGTAGTAACTGCAGACTCAGATCTCGCCTGATCAGCTGATCGGCTTGTTTTGGCTCAGCAAACCGCAAATTATAGTTTTATTTTACTAACCTAACTAACTTGCATTACCCCTACTACAGCAAGATGACCAGTAATCCTCCTTCAAGTGATGTAGTAGGTATTCACTGTGTTTGTGAATATGTAAGTTGTAGTTTATAAGGAAAAAGTGGATAGACAGAGATAAGTGACCCGTGACACCTGACAAGTGACGACTTCTGGGATCGGCATTCCTTATAGGGAGCTTAAATGAACCTGCAATGACATGTACAGCTAGACAGATAGACGAACTCATAGAGGAACAGGTAGAAATGTATGGTTAGTAAAGGTTGTAGTGGTGAGTAGAGTGACGAAGGGTGTATGTTTTGCTTATGTGGGGAAAGAAAGCCATACATTTCTACCTGTTCCTCTATGAGTTCGTCTATCTGTCTAGCTTTACATGTCATTGCAGGTTCATTTAAGCTCCCTATAAGGAATGCCGATCCCAGAAGTCGTCACTTGTCAGGTGTCACGGGTCACTTATCTCTGTCTATCCACTTTTTCCTTATAAACTACAACTTACATATTCACAAACACAGTGAATACCTACTACATCACTTGAAGGAGGATTACTGGTCATCTTGCGGTAGTAGGGGTAATGCAAGTTGGTGTATTAGTAGGTAGTACATAATAGTAGCGGCCGCTTTACAGCTGTTTTGCTCTGTTGTCTAAGCTAGTGACGTCACAACATGGCGCCAGTCGTTTTAGAGCGTATACATTTTCCTGTACTTAAATTGGCTGTATCATCAAAAATACTGTCTACATAGAAAAATCAACATCACTGCCCAACTATATGAGGCTTGAAGATGTCAAATCAATCCTTACCTCAAGTAGAGTAAATTGGTCCAATTTGGTGAGTAATAATGCCTTCATCTCGACAACATGGCAGACTGAACCACAAGAAGAAGAAGAAGAGAGGATGCTTAGCATATGCTTATAATTTCCAATATACATACATAACCTACAACCCCCTAACTCACCCTGTACAGAAGCTACAGGCCTGGTCCTGCCCATCCCTACTCCTAGTCTTCACCTCTACCGTAGATAACACTATAGTCGCCAGTCACTCGCTTTTCTGATATACACAAAACTGTTCATGACCCAGCGGTTTTCTTCAACACGCGAGCAATCTGTGCACAGACACCGCACCTGACAGAAATTACCCCAGAAACTGAAGAACTAATTGAAGCTATTGACGCCATCAGCTCGGATTCTGCGGCTGGCCCGGATGGCTTTCATGCAAAGTTCTTGAAACAATGCAAGCTTGAGCTGGCGGTAGGTACCATTGAAATTAATTGCCACAAAGTCCCTTGCATCGGGTATTATTCCCCCCAACCTGAAGGAGGGGATAGTGACACCCATCCATAAAGGAGGCAACAAGGGACTGGCCAAAAACTACCGGCCTGTGGTCCTAACCTCCCATATCATCAAGATAATTGAACGAGTGGTCAAAAACCATCTCACTGATCACTTAGAGAAGACAAATGCTTTTAATGAGGGCCAACACGGCTTTAGAAAAGGCCGGTCCTGCCTGTCGCAATTATTGGCACACCAAGAAGCCCTATTGGAAGCCACTAGCAAGGGCACCAACGTAGATGTGATCTACTTGGACTTTGCCAAGGCCTTTGACAAAGTTGATCATGGCCTCCTCCTCCACAAATTAAGGGGCCTTGGTATATCAGGAAACCTTGGAAAGTGGATCCACACTTTCTTGACAGGCAGGACACGAAAGGTATCAGTATAGGGGCACCTCTCAGACCCGAGTGACGTGGTAAGTGGAGTTCCGCAGGGGTCAGTGCTGGGACCTCTTGTTCCTGATCATGATCGGGGACATTGACAGGGGACTCCGGCACTCCCAGGCTACCTCTTTTGCCGACGACACAAGGGTAAAGAGGGGAATAGCAACAGAAGAGGATGTGGCCCGGTTGCAGGATGACTTAAATCACCTCCTAGACTGGGCTGATACCAACAACATGTCAATGAACAGTGACAAATTTGAATTAATGAAGTACGGCCCTCTACATAACATCAAGGGAGACACCACCTACCAGGCCCACCAGCAAACCATCACCCCAGCACACCACGTGCGTGACTTGGGTATCACCATGAGTGCTGATAGTACCTTCTCACAGCACATAATCAACATATCAAACACTGCCAAGAAATTGACCGGGTGGATCCTCAGGACCTTTCACACCAGGGAGAGGACCTACATGTTAACACTATGGAAGGCCCTCGTCCTCCCCAGACTGGAGTATTGCTGCCAGCTCTGGTCGCCGTACAAGACAGGGGACATTGTAAAATTGGAAGCTCTACAGAGGTCCTTCACCAGTAAAATCTGGGACTCCCAGCATATGGATTACTGAGAGCGTCTACGCCACCTTAGACTGTACTCCCTGCAGAGAAGACGTGAGAGGTACCTAGTAATCTATGTGTGGAAGACCCTAGAGACACTGGTACCTGACGTAGGCCTGCAAGTAAACCATCATCCAAGGAAAGGTCGACTGTGCTACATCAGGAGAACATAAGCCACCACCCAAAGTGTAGCAACAGTAGAACATAACTCATTTACAAGAAATGGGGCTCGTTTGTTCAATGCTGTGCCCAAGGCCATCAGGGAGCTGACTGGAGTATCCACTGACTCCTTCAAGCATCAGCTGGACAAATGGTTGGCATCAGTGCCTGACCAGCCCCCAACACCAGGCTACCCCAGCACCGGAAGCAACTCTTTGGCGTGCCACCACACCACCAGAGAAGCGGAGCTGCCTGGCCACAGCGGAGGCCATCCTTAGCTGCCTGGCCACAGCGGAGGCCATCCTTAGCTGCGCCCTGGGAGGCCAAATTCTACTAAGTAAACTAAGTAAGTAAACTGGAAGCCGCTGTGAAAAACCCGACCCTATTTAACCCTTATTTTAGGCTTCCATAGGCTTATTTAAGGTACTTTAAGCCTATGGGAAGGTAGATTATATACTTAGGCAACTCTATAGTGGTTGTATACTCACTTTCATGGCGTAGTTTTATAGTTATGACACAAAATATGCAGACAATTTAACACAGGAATAGTTTTGTTTACGTTTAAATTTGCTACTAATTCCCGTTTTCATATTAGATTAAATTTGCTTTTTTCTTTTTTTCCTTTATAAATAACGTTTTTAAGGATATATTCTATTGTACTATAGTGTTTTATTAGTGATCTAGTCGTTTCGTACCTTTTTAGTGGCGTTTTAAGTGCTGTTTCGGTATATTTCTCCGTTTTGTGAAAGTTTCTTAAGCCCCGTCCACACTACCACTCACCACCGTCGGCGCTTGCCGTCGGTGCTTGCCGACGGGAAGCGCCGTTGCCAGGGTTGTGTCCACACGAACGGTTTTGTTCGGCGTTCAGGGCGCTTCCTGATTTCAAAGTGAGAGTCATGTTTTCTGCATATCGTGTACTCTCACTCGAGATTATGAAATAACCACAGGAGGTTTAGAAAAACTGACCCAACTATCATCTTCATGACACATTTCTGCATATCATAAGCAAGAAAAATATACGAAAACCTTTTTGTGTATTCTAAAAAATATAGCAAAAAGAAATAGTGTATAGCCCCTACACATTTTTCTCACTTTTTTGTCTTCAACTCGCTGCAATTTCCCGATCATTTCTCCCATTTAATTTTTGATCACATACTCGTAATCAGCTGACTTTCTTGGTTCTGATGGTATACGGTACATAGCAATGCAAAAATATCTAAATAGTGAAAACTGCCGATAACTTGAAGCATGTGTTTGGCGCTGACCCGTGAGTGACGGGCATGCCCGCCCAATATTAAACCTGCTGAATGTTGGCGGGCAGCGCCGACGGTTAAATTTTGCTCGTCGGCATCGTGTCCACACTGCCACTTTTGAGTGACGAACACTGTTCGACGGCAAGCGCCGACGGTGGTGAGTGGTAGTGTGGACGGGGCTTTAAAGGGTGGCGAGATATTTTGTTTTGCAGGAAGGAAGGAAGGAAGAGGAGGAGGAGGAAGGAAGGAAGGATAGTCAATAGTAGTAGTAGTAGTAGTAGTAGTAGTAGTAGTAGTAGTAGTAGTAGTAGTAGTAGCAGTAGGAACAGTAGTACTAGTAGCAGTAGTGTAGTAGTAGCAGTAGGAACAGTAGTAGCAGTAATAGTAGCAGTAGTGTAGTAGTAACAGTTGGAACAGTAGTAGTAGTAGTAGTAGTAGTAGCAGCAGTAGTGTAGTAGTAACAGTTGGAACAGTAGTAGTAGGACCAATAGTAGTAGCAGTAATAGTAGCAGTAGTGTAGTAGTAACAGTTGGAATAGTAGTAGTAGTACTAGTAGTAGCAGCAGTAGTGTAGTAGTAACAGTTGGAACAGTAGTAGTAGTAGTAGTAGGAACAATAGTAATAGCAGTTGGAACAGTAGTAGTAGTAGCAGTTGGAACAGTAGTAGTAGTAGCAGTAGGAACAATAGTAGTAGTAGTAGTAGTAGTAGCAGTAGGAATAGTAGTAGTAGCAGCAGAAGTAATAGTAGCAGTAGTAGTGTAGTAGTAGTAGCAGTAGTAGTAGCAGTAGTAGTAATAGTAGTAGTAGTAGTAGTAGTAGTAGTAGCAGTAGTAGTAGTAGTAGTGCAATAGTAGTAGTAGTAGTAGTAGTAGTAGTAGTAGTAGTAATAGTAGTAGTAATATTAGTGGTAGTAGTAGTACAGGAGAACCTGGTTTATCCGGCACCCTCGGGGGGGGGGAGCGCATGCCGGATAACTCATTTTGCCGTTGTTTTGAGAGTTACTCTTATGGAATCCCCCAAAATCCCTTTTTTTTTTTTTTTTTTTTTTTTTTTTTTTTCCCCATCATAAGGAACCGGCCAAGGGCACAACAAAAATGGGTAACACAAAGCCCGCTTAGTTGGCAGTCCCTATAAAGAAGACAGTAAGAGAATAAAATAAAAAAGTGGGGTGAGCCAATTTAGTGAGGGAGGTGTCTTGTTACTCTTCTCTTGAAAAGATTTAAGTCATAGGAAAGTGGAAAAATAGAAACAGGAAGAGAGTTCCAGAGTTTATCAGTGAGAGAAAAAAAAAAAAAAAAAAAAAAAAAGCCTGGGTCGATTAGTGCCGTTGTTTTGAGGCTGTTGTTTTAAATGCCGGTTAAATGAGGTTCTCCTGTAGTAGTAGTAGTAGTAGTAGTAGTAGGTGTGGTGGTAGTAGTAGTAGTAGAAGTAGTGATAGTAGTAGTAGTAGTAGTAGTAGTAGTAGTAATAATAGTAGTAGTAGTAATAGTAATAGTAATAGTAGTGGTAGTGGTAGTAGTAGTAGTAGTAGTAGTAGTAATAGTAATAGTAATAGTAGTAGTAGTAGTAGTAGTAGTAGTAATAGTAGGGTGGGGTGGGGTCACACCGAACGGGGGGGATCACCGTACGAAGGCTACAACGCGAAAATTTTTATTAAAATTTTTCGCGCCACCATGCCACCAGGGAAATGCAGCGCCACCCTCAGTGAACTACATGCGAGCAACAGGGTAGCGTCAGCGTCACCTCCGTGTTTACCAGGTAAGAAATTTTATTTTTCGTATGTTCCTTGTTACTTTTCGCCGTTCTTATATAGTGTCTCATGTCGGCTGTGATGGCGTGATTCTTTTGAGGTAAGTGGAAAATACAGGTATAACCGTATTGACATGTTATTGAGTGAAAAAGTAGTGAAATTGCTTTCGAACAGCCGCGGTGGCATTATTTACAAAAAAAATTGGTGGCGCGGGGGATCAACGTATGGTGAAGTGCGGGGGATCAACGTAACAGTGAAATTTTGAAAAAGCTATATTTTTTGAAATACCTACACAAACATAACAAACAGTGATTGACTATGTATATTCGCATGATATTAAATGGTGGTGGTGAACTAGTGCATTTAAATTAAATGGAACAGTGTTTTTTTTTGTGGCATAAAGTGAAGGTGATTGGTATTAAATTATGATGCTATATCAGTGTTTATGCTATAAGCACATGAACTAACTATTATATAAGTGTTTTTATGTTATTAGAATGATTCTAGAATTAATTTTTTTATGGTTAAAAAAAACCATTTAACACTGCATATTTTCGGGGCATGACGTTCGGTGATCCCCCGCATCACTACGATTTTGGAAAAATCTTATATTTTTAAATACTTAGAAAACATAAGAAAAAGTGACTGACTATGCATATTAGCATGATATTAAATGGTGGTGTTGAACTAGTGCCATTTAAATTTAAAATGGAACAGTGTTTTTTTGTTGTGTAAAGTTTGAAGGTGATTGGTTTTAAAATTTTATGATGCCTATAATCAGTGTTATTATGCTATAAGAAACATGAACTAACTATTATATAAGTGATTTATGTTATTAGAATGATTCTAGAATAATTTTTTTTATGGTTAAAAAAACATTTAACACTGCATATTTTGGGGCATGACGTTCGGTGATCCCCCAACATATATTGCCCAGACTCATAGCCCCCAAAAAATATATGGTGGCCATGCAAGAATCGCCTCTACACTGTAAAAAATACAAAGCAAAAACTAACCTAAACTAACCTAACCTAACTATGCATGATGTCTAATGTCAAATTAACTCTTTTCAGATCTAACCTAACCTACCGCCATCACCGTCATCATGCCTCGCAATATGTCAGGAAGAGCGACAAGCAGATGGACCCGCACTGACCTGGAGGCTGCCTTTAAGCACCGCGTGGCCACTAGCTGCAGCCCGAAAGAAGCCGCTGACAGATTCAACATCAAAAAAACAACTCTTGCTGTAAGTTGCTCTATTTAGTTCCATATCTCCCCCAGGTCTTTTTATATGAAACCCCATCCCACGCTTCTTTGGTCTCCCTGGGATGAGGTCATGCAAAAAACCTCAGGGATAGCTTAAGGGTCTCTAGATTTATAGATTTTAAAATTTATTCATTTTTTTGTTAGCTTTTATTGCCAGCAAGGCCTTCTAAGTCCTAATTAATTTCTTTTGTTAAAGGATGCCTTCAAGCGCTCATTTTTTTAATTTTTTTTGTCAACTTTGTTTGCCACAAGGGCCTTTTAAGTCCCAATTCATTTCTTTGTTACAGGACGCCTTCTATCTATCGAAGAAGCCCGTCGGATGGAGTTACCTATATGGCGTTGTTGTCCCGTAGCAATAGGGGTTTTTTTAGCCCTCAAAAAGAAATATACATTGCTGATTATACCATCCACGCAGCCAAGATGTTCTACGGCCTGCCCATGAACCCATGTGCGTAGGATGGTGTACCAGTATGCCATAGCTTGTGGGGCAAGGAGCATCCCTGCTGCCCGGGAGAAAGAGAAAATGGCGACAAAGGGGCTGGTACCTTATGCCTTCATGAACCGTCATCCAAACCTTGTATTGAAGGCTCCGGAAGGCATGTCCATTGCCAGGATTGTTGCCTTCAACAAAGTCAATGTGGAAACCCTTTCTTTAAGGTTACACATTAGCTTTGGAGAAGTAACACATTCACGCCGGACCGGATTATACAATTTGGATGAGAGTTCATTGTCGATGTTATGAGCCAGTCAAGGTTTGTGTGTGCGAGAGGCCAGCCAGTAGCCACGCAGGAACTCGTGAACGCGGTGACAGCATTTACGTTTTTGGGCATTATAAATGCTGTGGGGCAGTCATCCCTCCCCGTGTTTTTTAATTCCCCAGTTTGCCCGATGGAATCCCGCTTTCATGAGGAACACGATCTTTGGTTCCAAAGGGATATTGCATCCTAGTGGCTGGATGAATGGTGAATGCTTCGTGCAGACACTTCAGCATTTTTCCATGAGAAGTCTTGTTTCTTCTGTAGAGAACAAGATCTTTGATCATGGGACAATGCTGAATGTCACATGAACATTCACGCCTGTTGAGGTTTGCGATAATGCATGGTATCGTGATTGTTACCTTGCCTTTCCCCATACAACAAGACAAACTCCAGCCATTGGATGTGAGTGTCCCTTTGGTCCCTTTAAGGGCTTCCTGCGTGCCCTCCCAGCAAACATGGGCTATGCGGGCCTGTGGTCGGCTTTTGCCGGGTACGGGATCGGCACCGGCGGCAGGGCGACTGGTTTCGGCAAATCGGATGAAGCCGATGTCGGCCCCCGGCAGCGGGAACTGTATATCGGGCCAATTATTGATAAATTCGTACAGGCCCAACACAGTCTTCCTTGACTCGGCCCAAGGATAATATTTTTAAGTGGATGTGAAAATGAATGGCCGGGCCGAAGGACTTAAGTAGGGGCAAAGCTCGGATTAAGGATAATTGTTTTATTATTAGGTGGCTGAATCGTACCAGGCAGTCAGCTGTTGGCCACTCGCGCCGTTGTCTCGAAGCCAATATTCAAAAATTTACCAGTGGAAATGAAAAGCCGCGGCGTACATTTAATGCTCTTACAGGCCTCTCAGGCTGAGGATCGACTTCATCTACTCCACAAAGACTTTAAAAGGGACGTAGGAAAGGGTGATGACATCTTAGAGATGATAAATGCTCAAAAAAGACAAGAGACAAGAGTTTAAAACAAAAGCCTCAGGCTAGAGCAAAAGGAACGGAGCTGCTATTTTGTTTGTTTCACATTTAGAAAGTTATAGTTTAAAAAGTTTTTAG
>JACEEZ010000829.1:0-12993 GCA_016584305.1 Chionoecetes opilio | reverse complement strand
CCCCAGGTTTTTTTTAAAATTTTGGCTAAAAAAAAGGGGGGCCATTTTTTTTTGTATCAGAAATTAGATGTAAATGAAACCCTTAAAAAAGGAAAATAACAATAATTGATTCAAATTTTCTTTTACTTTTATTTTAAAAAAGGGTTTCCCTGAGATTCCTGGGAAAGACAGTTTAGATAGATTTAGCCAGAGCGGGCAGTTTTTGAATACATTGTTTTGAAAACTTGTGTTTTAAGAAATCTATTTAAAATATTAAGTTTCATGTATTCAAACAGAATTAAATATTAAAATGAGTTTTAAATACATTTATTTATAAATAAAATATAAAAATGTAAATTATTTTATTCATTTTTTTCCCATTTAATTTGGCCATAAACCCCCCCACTATCTGAATCTGATGTTACAGTAAAAGTGTTAAAACTTTCGGGAAAATTTCCCCTTATTTTAAAAAAATTTAGCCCTAAAAAGGAAAAATTTAAGGAAACGAAAAATCAAAGGAAAATCCAAAGGGAAAATACTTTTTTTCAGACATTTCTAGAGAATGTAGATAAAGTTTAAATAGACAGGTGAGATGAAAATTTTAACAATTTTTTTTCCCTTTGAAAAAATGACCAGAGAAAAATTCTCGGTCCAAATTTTTCTTATCATATTCAATCTATAGCTTTTACCACAGAAAAGGATATTGGGGAATGGGAGGGGGGATGAGGGAGAAAGGTTGTGGGGGACGGGCTGGGTGAGCCACAAGAAAAGGGGTAGAGCTCCCAAGATCGCACAATCCTTCTACGACCCCTTTCCCAATCTTCCTACCCCATTTGGAACCATTTTTTCCCCATTTTTTTTCTAAAAACACGCCCTTCCGCTTGAACCATTACTTTTTGTTCTACCCTGGTTTAATAGCTTAAGAAATTTTTCCACCTCCCTTATTAAATCCCTTTTTCCACAAAAAAATTCTATCAACGCCCCCTTACTCAATCCCCGCGTCTTTCTCGAGTTTTCTGCTGTTTTAAAACCCCCAAAAATTGATCCTTTCAGTATTTTTTTTGTATTTTTAAAGTTTCTCACACCAAAATCATGACACTATATACTTTTTATTCCCCTTCCTCCTTGTTCCCCCTCACCCCCCACGCCTTTCTCCAGGATGGGGAGGATGGTGGGGGGGAGGGAGGGGAAAATACGAGGGTGTGACTCGAAAGGGGGGGAGTAGGGGTTGAAAATTTTTAATAGTGGCGATGAAAAGTTATGTACCTTATATAATATATAATTATATATAAAAAAAAAAATAAAAAAAAAAATAAAAATAAAAACAAGCAACACATAAACCCCAACACACAACACAGAACCAAAAACCCCCCTCAACCAAGAGAAAAAAATAGCATTTAATAAGGAAAATTGCAAGTCAAAAAAAATTGTAATAAAAAAAGAAAAAAAATAAAAACCCTAAGTTATATATATATATTATAATATATATATATTATATATATAAAATATATATATATATATTAATTATATATATATATATATTTATATATATATTATATATAATATATATATATATATATATAATATAACATTATTGGGTTTTTCATTTTTATTACTATTGAAAATTTATTACAATTTCTTATTGTATTGCTATGTAATTTTCGTTATTACAATTGTTTATCTTTGTTACTATTTGCATAGATAGTAGTGGGTGGTGTGTGTGTGTGTGGTGTGTGTACTGTGGTGCTGTGGTGTTGTGTATGTTTTTATATACAGCTATATTAAAAATGCGCGTCAAATTCCCGGGAGGTGGAGATTCCCCCACAGTCGTATCTCCGACCGGTGGCATCTATCTTACGACCGTCATGACACATATGTACAGGGGCGTGACATTGTTGTGAGGCTATCGTGTCTGCGTTTATCGTGGTTAAATTCCACGATGCGTCAATAATCAAATTGGTGGCGCTATCGTGGTTCGATTATGGGAATGTGTGAAGGGAGCTTAAAAAAGATACGAGGGGTCAGTCATATATCTGATGGTGTGAACCTCCCACACACACACACGCACACACACCCCACACCCCACACACACACACACAGTCACACACACACACACACAACACACACAAAATGATGATTTGTGGTTGTGTGGACAAGCACGCGATGGTCAGGGTTTATAACGTTCTGGTCTTCACTCTGTGGTAGGCGGTTCGAATCCTCGTGTCCCGGGGATTTTTCAATTGACAAATTCGGGCGGTTACTTGTCCCCCTTGAGCAAGGAGATGGGGGTGTGGTGTGTGAGGTCCCCGCATTACCCTAAGATCGTTTGTAATGAGCTCCAAGCTCGCAGTGAGAGGTGTGAAACATAGCGATCGCGAGCCAGCTCGCGTGGGGCAAGAAACCATGGGTGAGTGAATGACATACACACACATAGTCACCACCACGCAATCTTTGAAAAAATATATTAATTATAAAATAATAATAATAATTTTGATGATAATAATAATAACAATAATGAAAATGATGATGCCTTATTAACCATAATAATAGTAGACTAAGACTAATAATATCAAAATAATATAATAAAATAAAATACAATAATGAAAATGTGAGCTAGGTTAGATTTTTATAGTGACGCCTGTGTGATATGTAATGATCTGTTTTCTGTGATGGTCTGCCCTCACGGGTAGAGGGAGGGAGGGAGGTTTCACAGAGCGGCATTGTCAGCAATGAGCTGCATGATAACACGCGCATCAGATTTGAGGCTCTGATGCCAATGAGCGTACCCCCCCCCCCCCCCCGCTATGCCATAACGTGTAGCGGCCGCTAGATAAGTCGGGAGTACACAGTACGTCACTATCCAGTTCTTGGTTATTGATAGCTAGTCAGAGTCTGTTATGCGAGAAAAAGAATAGAGAAGAAAACAAATTTACGAAATTCACCAATACCGACTCGAAAATATACGATACCACAGGTATACCGATGCAAATACAATCACCGATACGGCGAACGAAAAATTTTTTTGGTAAAAGAGAAGTACGGTAATACGGTTAATAACCAAGCCGCACCGAGAACCCAAAAACAGGTGCCCTAAATAAGCCGGTATTTACGTATTATACCGGAGACCAGGCACATCCCTAGTACAACGTGGACCTCAAGAGGAGAGGACCTTCACGCTGTCACCCCCGCTACCCCCCAGCTCACGTCCTATGAAATGAGACTCATGTATCCTATTACGCCTTCATATTTTTTTTGCTGAGTCCCTTGTATGATCGATTTATAATAAAAAAGTGCAATTATGCTAATTCATGTGTAATGTAATATAGAAATATACTAATGTGTAAAACAAAAGTAGATTAGTAGATATTGCGAGAAGAAAAAATCAACATGCGGCCGCAATTGATATATGACATGTGGAGTAGATATGTAGCATAATTTCAGCATTGTATAACAGAGTATGAAATATATGAGGATGGGGATTATTTTGGGCTTTTACTGCAGAGAGATATTAGGGATTATATGAAACCAAACTGTCTGGCAACCACTGTATGACAGTACCCGCAGCCGCACCCCTCTAGGAAGGACCTTCACCCACGCACGACTCCCAAGCTCACCTCCTTCTTGTTGCCATACAGTTAGTTCGCCCTTAGATAGCTTGCTCTCGATCTCTGCTCGACTCCTAGGACCTTTATCAGGGAGCCGCTCGCACTCCTGTCAAGGGAGCTGCATTATGGGAGAAGAGATCGAGGTCAGTTGTATGGAGCGAAAGAGAGAGTGCAGTGGCCGAGAGCCACACGCTGGTTAAGGGAGTGACTGCCGTAGTAGGACGCATGCAGGGAGACAAAGTCAAGTAGTGTTGGGCCTGGCACCGACTGCGTGAGTAGAGGCTGCCTGCTGCTCGTCAGGGAGCGGCAGGGAGACAAGATTCAGTAGTTGCTCTGGGGCACCGCGCCGTTTGTGCGGGGTCCTGGCACCGCTGTTATCGGCTTGCTGCTCTTTTGACAGGGAGCTGCAGGTGAGACAAGAATCAGTAGTTGTAAGGATGGCCATAAGGGATGGTACAGGGTAAGAGAGTGTGCTGACTGTTGCTGAGAAGTGAAACTAGAAGATACCAAAGCTCCAGCCCCCACACACCTAACAACCGATGTTCAGAGCAAAAAAATCTATAGGCAAAGGGTAATATTCAGTCGTTATATTTTCGAATTTATTATCAAATCTATACGCACGTGCAGAAAGCAGGAGAAATTGAGTGTCATATAGGAGCATGTTACCTCGATATTAGATATGTACCAACAACTAAGCTGATTACTTCGAACGTAGGAAAAGCAGTCTTGAAGCCCCGCGAGCTGCGCATCACCCTAGCTGACAGGTGCCTAGGGAGACAAGGTTCAGTAGTTGTCTGTGTGAACTTAGCGGGCACCGCCGTTATAGGGGCTTGCTGCCTGCTGTCGGGGAGTGCAGGGAGACAAGATTCTAGTAGTGTACTGGTGGGCTTCGGCACCGCTGTTATAGGCGGCTTGCTGCTCCTGTCGGAGCGAGGGAGACAAGGTTTCAGTAGTTGTACTGGTGGCCTGAGCACCACGCCTGTTATAAGTTTTTTTTTTTTCCTGCCTGCTCCTGTCAGGGCGCTGCCAGGGAGACAGATTCAAGTCAGTGCGTCTGTAGGCTGGCACGCTGATTAAGGGGGCTTGCTGCTGCTGGTCAGGAGGTCAGGCGAGAGCAAGGTTTCAGTAGTTGTCTGGTAGCCGCCTGGCATCGCTGCTTTATAGGGGCTTGCAGCATAGCGATCAGGGAGCGATGCACGGGAGACAACGGTTCAGTAGTTGTCTAAAGGTGCCCTGGCACAACGTGACTGACGCATTCCGCCTACCGTGGGGTGCCAGCCTCGAGGAAGCACTGTATTGCTTTTATGTACGTTTGGAGCTGACGTTGTCTGGTTGGTTGTGTCGTCATGTCGGTTCGTTGAAGTAGCACAGAGAGATGTTGGCCGCCTGCCTCTGGCGTCTGTTCCTATCATCCTTAGGGTCTTGCGCAGCTCTGTCAGGAGATGCACATGGGAGAGCTGTGGTGGAGAGATTCAGGGTTGCGTCTGGCGGAGCGGCAGAGGTAGCTGAGAGCCACCGGGGGCGCTGCCGGCGCCCAATGACCGCCTGTGGTTTGCCTTGTTATAAAAGAATATAGTAATAATAATAGATAATAAGATCTAATATAGTTTATTTTACTATTTTATGTAGATATAAAGATACACAAGGATCGATCTCTTTGTCGTCCGTGCGTTGTATCAGTTGAGAGTAGATTTTCAATGTTGCCTTGGTCCCGACCACACTGCTACTGTTACTTGTTAGCTTGTCTTCTGCCTCGGTAGTCAGTTTGTTGTGTCTTGCTGTTGGCGTGGGTGATTCCAGCCTCGGCAGTTTGATTTGTTGTGTTGACTGTTAGCGCTCCTCTTATTGGGTGACAGCAATCCCGGCATGTTAGTGCATAACATCCCCCCCCCCTCACCTAAGGAGATCAACAGCTCCTTGGACAGCGAACTCATGTTGCACGGAGTTTACAAATTGTCTAACGTACTGGCCAATAGAGTGTGGTCGCCCATAAGTGTCCCTCGAGTGCGCATGTAGGATACGACGCCGAATCGAAATCGAGGGGGCGCTGAGCGAAGCGGCCAGTGACACAAAGGGGGCCTAGAGCGGCCTAGGTTTAATAGAAGCAGCCAGAGATAGGCCTTTAGTGCGACACACGAGCAGGAATAGGTAGAACCCTCACGGGCAAGCAAGCGTCGCGCGATGCCCTACGACGGACTGAATTAAGTAAAATATTAAGTAGGCGGGCCACGACTACGCACTTTAGCGGTGTAACGCGAGAAATACACTTATATAAGGGGAAGAGATAGAAATACGACACAGTGATCAATAAGCTAACGAGGAATTTTTCCTCAAGCCTCAGTCCTGAATCAAGGTAGGCTTATATGTTAAGCAGTAGTAATTAGAGACACAGATAGCCAGAAGAGGGTTGAGACAACGGGATTCATAGGACGGATTAATATTTAGAAGCAGCCTCGACGTTCACTTAAAGTTTAAAGTCGCCTGTGGGAGGTGAACTAGCCCTATGGTAAGGTCTGTTATGAAATAGTTTGTTAACTAAAGAGGACAATGTACTTACTAGGTGATTCTTTTGTTGCACCAGGACTAATGAAGTAGTTATTACTCTAGGGTCCCATGGTAGGATGCTGTTGGCGGACCAGGGGGCCAAGCGCTCACAAATTAGCAGGGGGGGCAACTACAACATATCACAGCCAGCCGTGTGAGGACAAGGAGAAAGAAGGAAATAGAAGAAATAAGTGAGAGAGGAGAAACGTGGAAGTGGGATACAGACTAGGGATACATTATATCAGGATAACGACTTTGAGCATTACATGTGCGTATCGTTAAAGGGGTAACAGTGCGACTGAAGTTACCAGAGATAGTAAACTATATTAGGATGACGACTTGAGCATTACGCATGCTATCGTTAAAGTGGTAACAGTGCGACTGAAGTCCCAGAGATAGTAAACTATATTAGGATGACGACTTGAGCATTCCCGTGGCGTATCGTTAATGTGCTGACAGTGAAAACCGAAGTTACCAAAGATATTTAAACTATATTAGGATAACGATTTAAAGCTTTTCGGTGCGTATCGCTAGGGGGGAAGGAAGGGACTAAATATTAAGATAACATGTGAATGTATAAAAATTACCAAGTGAGACAGTAAAGAGTTAAATATATTATAATTTGAAATATATTAACGCGTTTGTCATTCAGATCCAACCCAAGTACCTACATATTTTTTTAAAAATCTTTTATTTTTATTAATTTATATATTTTTCCCACTTAATGTGGGTGGTGGGCAGCGGAGTACCCCGGACTGTAGAGTACACTCCCAAGGTGGGCTCTACATAATGGTGAAAAACGGTTTGTAGATGATCTTTTTGACCACAACATAATGGTGACAGCGGTGGGATCCATTCGATGGTTTCCGCTTCCCTACGAGCCAACTAAACTCCTTGTTAGTTAATTTTTTGCCAAGTGCCAGGACACAGTGTCATATCCATGTATAGAGTAGCGTTAGTAGGACATAGCCAAAACCCTCCCACAGTCTGTGGAGGTGGATGAAGCCTAGTAAACAGTAGAAGTTTACAGAGCGCCGGGAGGCAAGGCTAGAACCTTCCTTGTAGATGACAGATTTCAACGGAGTATTAAAAGAAAGAATTTGAGTTAGTCACCCTATGGTTAGGCAGTAATGATATTAAAGGCAACAGTAAGGTGGAAGCAATAGTGGAAAATTTTTGGGAAAAGTAGTAGAAACATTGCAGGCAAACGTGCCGATGTGAATAAGGATTGTATGATAGAACATAGGATCATAACCGACCATTACGCTAGGAGAGTAGAACAAGACAATTATGATAAAATAAGCAGGGCAATAAACAATAAATTAAATAAAGAACTAACGCAGTATAGGAGATTAAGCTTTAACGCCAAACCCTATGCACACGGCTTAGCTTTATGAGGGGGATGCTTTTCGGTAGGACGAGCAGGGGTTTTAAAATATGAGAAGCAAAAGAAATGTAATAGGAACAACTATCAGGCATGGGCGGCAGTGCAGGCGTTAGGAGGGCCGGGTCACCCCCCGTAATTAGGACATAAAAAGGGGGAAAATAAGTGTTGAGGCTTGGAATACGCCCCCAGCAGTAAGCAACTTCAGAGGGCTGTCATGAGTTTAATAGCCCCCGTGGAACCCCAAACACTATTTAAAAAATCAGGGGAAAGATAATATTTAAAAAAAAAAAATAATTTTTTTTGAGATGGAGGTTTTTAATGGGTTTTTCAGTGAAGGAATTGGAGGATTTCCTCCAAAAGAAGCAATTGGTAGAGAGCTTAAGATAGAAGTACATAGAAGGATTCGCTAAGATAGCAGTGCCTATCATAATTTGACCAAGAAAGTAAACCCCATTCAAATGGTCAGAGGAAAGCCAGCAAGCATTTCGATATTAAAGGATAAACTGACTAGTGCTCCCATCTTAACTAAGGCCAAACATTAATAAACCATTGTGGTTTGGATCCCGATGCTACCCAAAACTCACGTAGAGCAGTACTGGTGCAGTATAGTGATGAGGCAAAGCCCAAGTAATCTCTTATTTTTAAAAGAAATTAAAACCATTTGAGACGCGATACTCAGCAACAGATGGGGAAGCCTTAGGAATAGTTTTAGCTTGCAGACATTTTAAATCATTTCCTGTGGGGAACCAAGGTGATCATCAGAACACCACCACCGTTAGTGTCAGTCTTTAAACAACGAACCAAGTCACCTAGGATGAACAGATGGATCCTAGAGATGAGAGACTATAGGTATCAAATAGAGTATAAAGCAGGGAAAAAGAACACTGTAGCAGACCAACTTAGTAGACCAGTAAAAAATCATCGATGTCAAGTAGAAGAGAGGTGGTTGGAAAAACTAAAGAAGAAGTAAAGGAAATGCAACGAGAGGAAATCAATAAGTAAAGCAGAAGGGCCCTTTTTATTGGCCCAACCTGAAAACGGATGTGAGAGAATATGTGAGGAACTGTTTGACATTGCCAACAGCATAAGGGTAGTCGTGGACTCCAAACAACAATGGCAAAAAAATACCATCAGTAAGTAACCTCTAGAGAGGATAAGCATAGACATAACAGACATGGGAAAAAGGGATAGCCCACGGATACCGCTAGTATAACCATAATAGATCATTATAGTAGGTTTTCTACCTTTTATAAAATTTAAAAAACAGGATGACCCGGGCGAAGTATGTAGAATTTTAGGGGGAATATGTCAGTTTATTTGGAGCACCACTACCGTGTTATTGGATAATGCTAAAGGAGTTACGTCACAACAATTCAAAGAGTTGTGGACTCATGTGAGATAAAATTAGGATAAAACCACGCCTACCATCCACAAGTAATAGTATCTCAGAAAGGATGCACCCGAAAATGAAAACAAAATTTTCTCAAACCTGTGCAAGGATTATCCCATAGGGCCCAATTATCTCTTGGGGAAACTCAAAGAGTATTAAATAGTGCAGTGCATGAGACAATGGGTACCCAACCTTTCTAGCTTTTTTTCCCGATACGCCTTTCCCAAAGGGTGATAGTGTGAAATTACCACAAATTGACTCAGAGGATGAAACAACAGTGGCACACGAAAAAAATCAAAAGAACAAATTTGGAGAGAGTAGGTAGAAAATGGCGGGAGAAAAACTAATGTGAAAAAAATAAATTAAAGGTTGGAAAGGACGAATTGGCGGGTGGGTGAAAAGAGAACGTTTTGAGACGGGCACCAATAGGAAAAAACTTTCATTAAGGGGGTTGGGACCATACAAAGTGGTGGAAAGTATTGAGAGATGGAGGTTCATATGTTTTAGAAAATATATTTGACGGCAAACATGTACCCGCGCGCGGCCGAGCAAATTAGCGTATGTAGGACAAGAATGGCTGCTGTTGGAACCCGCAGGGGATATAATTGTAGAAGAAGAACTTGAGCAACCCCCCACCTAGAGAGGGAGACCAGTGAGGAATACTTTAGACATGTTGATGACAGCGATAAAGTGTTTAAACTCTAGAGAGAAGAGATTACGTTCACACTTTCTCTATGAAAGAGAGATTTGAGGAAGGTCCCAGACAGAATTTAGTTGGGTTTAAAACATTTTTATTTTTGCTTTAAGGGTTGTACACAAATTTGCATGAAGACTAAACCCTAGGTGGTCGTAAGAACCGAGGATGGCTTGGTCGAGCTTGCTCGATGGGGTGATAGACAGGAGTATGTATGCCTCAAGCAGGAGGTGAGCCTTATCCCAAAAACTGAGGTATAGAAGTAGATCATCCCTGATTTCTCCTACCACTAGCCTAGGGATTTAGTGGGGTAAAAATGGAAATTGGACCATTCCAGACTAGAGGGACGAGTTCCAGTTGCGACTATAGGTTTCCCGGCCTTAAAAAATAGAGAGGAAGTGAGAAGGTTCTCAATTTCAAAGGTAAAGAGTCATCACATTTAAAAATAGGTATTCCCCCCAACTGGCAAATTGTCTTGGGAGGGAAAGTGATAATTAAGAATACATACTTCTCATTTTGGGTTTTAATTTGGTTGGAAAAAATGGAAGTGGGGATGAGGGAATATTTTTTGTGAGTGAAAAATCCTATGAAAATTTATATGAAATTATGTGTGATGTATATGAATTTTTTTTTTTTTTTTTTTTTTGTTTAGATATCCGGTGGGTGCTTGATGAGGATGAGGGTAAGGATTTTTTTTGGGGGGGAAAAGCTATGCAACGAGAGAAATAATTAATAGGGGAAGATTTTTTAAATAACACATAAGGATCAATAAGCTAAACGAGGAATTTTCCTCCACGGGCCCCGTCCGAGATCACTGGTTAGGCTTTTATTTAAGGGCCAAATATAATTAGAAAAACGTAGCGAAACGAGGTGAGAACGGGGGTTTTACGTTAGGATAACTTTAGAAGCAGCTCGACGTTCGCTGAGTTAAAGTAATCGTCCAGACCCATTTTTTCTTTGCAAAATTTATGTTGAATGTTCATTCAAAATACCTAATCCACAAAAAATTATTAATTTTCACGCCTTTTTTCCCTAAAAAACATGACTTTTGTAAAAAGCGCGGGGAAAAACAACAGCCACATTCCAGCCGTGAGCGCGAAACTTGCTGGCGACGTCACACGAGTGAGCCTCCAGCCCGCCGACACAGACACAACCGGAGACCTCTGAGAAAAATGTAGACTTGGGGAATTTTGGGTGCTCTGGTATATTTTTGTGCGACACGGCACCATACTTGCATCTTGCATGGGCCACGGCAAGAGAGCCGTGCCATTTCCGAGAGCTTAGCAACCCATTCACAACCCACACGGCGACGATATATGTGTGCAGACTTTGGAGCGACGGGAGCGGTGGTAGTAGCCAGGGTACTGCAGCCCTCTCATCTCGGTGGCCTTGCACCTACCCGCCGCTCCCCGCCGCTTGCCGCCGCTGCACACATTTGCACACATATATCGTCGCCCCACAGTTTGCAAATGGGTGCTAAACTCTCGGTAAAGGCACAGCCCCCACGCTGCACCCACACAGGATGCAAGTACATGCCACATCGCACAAAAAATATATCAGAAACACCCAAAATTCCCCAAGTACTACATTTTTCTCAGAGTCTCCGCGCATATGTATCAGGCGGTGCTTGGAGGCCCCCTGTTGTGACTTTCGCCGCCCCATGGTGCGTTGTCTGCTGATAAACAGTTGTGTTTTGAGAGCACGGGGAATTTACAGATTTTGAATGCGGATCATTTAAAAACGGGTGACTGGATGCAAAATGTGACAACATATTGTTGATATACTCGATTTTTTCTATTTTTTCTATTTTCTATTATATTTTCTATATTTTGACTGCATTAAATCAGGAATAATAAAATGGTCTGGACGATTACTTTAAGTCGCCTGTGGGGAGGTGATATTCTCGCCCTTGGTAAAGGTATGTTATGAAATGTTTGTTAACTAGAGTGTAGATATGACTTACTGGTGATTCCTTTTGTTGACCAGGACTAATGAAATGTATTACTTAGTTGTTGTTGTTGTTGTTGGGGGTTTGATGGGGCCGTGTAGGCTGTGGTGCCACAGCCTCTAGTGCCCCGAAGGTGCAGTATGCAGATGGGTTAGCAGGTTAGATCCTGTGCAGTTGGCCCGATTGTGTAGAAGGTCCTGGTGGTTTGAGAATTTTGAAGGCCAAGCCGGGGTCTGGAGGACCACCCAGGAGGTCAGCTAGAGTTGGCCTGCGGAGTAGGAGGGGGGATAGTGATTGGAGGAGTGCCGTGCGGTGGGAGTGGGTGACGAGGACATTGCAGGAGGAGGTGTTCAGGTTGTCCGGGTATTTGGGGCACCAGGGGCAGTGAGGGTCAGCTGTCATGCCCCGTTTGTGTAGGTGGGGGTTGAGGCGGGTGTGGCCAATCGGGTTGGTGCTGGCGGTGTCCAGGGCACGGCTGGGGGAGTGGGTCCACCCGTGGTGTCGTGTGTCATGTGTATACGTCCAAGTGAAGTGTACTGTAAGGCGTCAGTCAGTTCATTGTCCAGTGTCGGTTGCATGTAAATCTGAAGGTTAGTCAGTGAATCAGTCAGGTCTGTGGTCATGTCTATGGGAGAGGGGAGGGGGTGTGCTCCGCTGCCCCCCGGGCGGCCACAGTGTTGCCCCTGAAAACCAATGTGGGAGGGAACCCACTGAAGGTGGATGACATGGCCAGAGGAGGGTAAGTGAAGCAAGAGGTGGTGGGTGTGAAAACAAAGGGCATGGTGACGTAGGGCGGGGGACATCGGAGAAGTTGGGGGGCGTGAGGGAGTCAGTGAAAATGGTTACAGCACAGGAGGGGGCACGGTGGTGGCATATTTGATCCCTCCCTGATGGCAAAAAGTTCTGCCGTCAGGATGGAGGCAGTGGGTGGCAACCTCCAGGCGGGGCAAGTGACTGGCCGGGATGAACATGGCCGCACCTACAGACGGAGGGGCTGGCAGACGGGAGCCGTCGGTGTAAAAGGGGGAGGGAGTTATTGTAACGGGTGGTAGGAGGGAGTAAAAAAGGTACATGCCCTGGGACCGGACAGGCAGCTTGGACCATGGTGTAGGTGTGTGAAGGGACAGAGAAAATTTGAGAAGAGAGAGGAAAACCAAGGGCCAGGGGAGAGGTCTTCTCCAGAGGCAAAGGAAAGGGGGGAGTCACCCGGATAGAAGCAAAGAAGGAGAGGGCTCGCTCTACGAAAGGTGTGTGGGCTTGATACGGCAGGGGGCCATGAGTGGTTCCCTACCGTGGCGGAGGAGGGAGGGAGTGGAGGGCATGGCAGCTAGGGGAGGAGGCAAGTTTGGTGTAGGTGCGGGACAAGGAGGGTGGGGGCGTCGGTGTGAAGGGAGGGGAGGGAGGATTCTGCCTGAAAAGGGGTGGATGGGGAGGACCTAAGGCCGC
>JACEEZ010000828.1:119894-142606 GCA_016584305.1 Chionoecetes opilio | reverse complement strand
GTTGGGGGGTTTAGGGTTTAAAGGGGAAAAACCCCTTGTTTGGGTGCCCCCCCCCCAAACCCGGGGTTCCCTATTTAGGTTGGTCCTACCTTAGGTTCCGTTTTACCAAAAACCAAGTACTAAAGGGTGGCCTGCCAAAAATTTAAAAAAGGGAAAAAAAACTAAATTAGGTTAAAAAAACCCACCCCTGAAAAATTCATTAAAACCGGGGCGGTGAAGGATTCCCAAATTTCCCCAAAAACCTTTAAACCCTTTTAAATTTTTTTTTTTTTTTTATAATAAAAAAAATTTTTTGGAATTTGAAAATACTATTTTGGAATTAGTATAAAAAATTTATTAAATATGTTTAAATTAATTAAAAATTTAAATTTTAAATAGTATTATAAAATTTGTTAAATTATATAGGTTTTAAAAAATATAATAAAACCCCCCCCCAAAAAATTCCCATTATTTGTTTTTTTTTTAAAAGGGGTTGATTTATTTTTGGGAAACCCCAATGGATATGTATTAAATTTATAAAAAATTTAAAAATTTTTTTAAAAATTATAAATTTAGTAATTTTTTAAAAAAAATTTTGTTTTTTATAAAATCTAAATTTATTATAATAATTTTTTTTATTTTTTTTTTTTAAATTGGGAAAATTTAATTTTTTAAAAAATTACCCCCAACCTTTTGTTTTAAATAAATTTAAAGAATTTTTTTTTGAATTTTTTTAAAAAGATTTTAATAATTAATTTTAAATTTTTAATTTTTTTTTTCTTTAAAAAAAAAAAAATTTTTTTAAAATTTTTTAAAAAAAAAATTTAAATAAAAATTAAATTTTTAAAATTTTTTAATTTTTAAAAAAAATTTTTTTAAAAAAAAAAAATATAAATTAAATTTAATAAAAATAAATTTTTAAAAAAAATTTTTATTTTTAAATTTGGTTAAAAAAATTTTAAATTTTTTTTTTTTAAATTTTTAAAATTTAAAAAAAATTTTTAAAAAAAAAAATAAAAAAAATTTTTTTTTAAAAAAAAAAAAACCCCTTTTTTAAAAAAAAAATTTTTTTTTTAAAAATTTTAAAAAAAAAGGGCCCCCCCCGGGATTTAAAAAAAAAGGGCCCTTTTTTAAAAAAAATTTTTTGGGGCCCTTTTTAAAAAAAAAATTTTTAAAAAAAAACCCTTTTTTTTAAAAAATTTTATTTTTTAAAAAAATTTTAAAAAAGGGGTTTTTAAAAATTTTTTTTTTTTTTAAAAAAAGGGGTTTTTTTTTAAAAAAAAAAAAAAAATTTTTTTTTAAAAAGGGTAAAAAGGGGGGGGCCCTTTAATTTTTTTTTTGGGGGGGAAAAAAAAAAAAAAAAATTTTTTTTAAAAAAAAAAAACCCCCTTTTAAAATTTTTAAATTTTTTTTTTTTTAAAAAAAACTTTTTTAAAAAAACCGGGGGGGGGGGGAAAAAAAAAAAAAAAACCCCCCAAAAAATTTTAAAAAACCGGGGGAAAAAAATTTTTTTTTTAAAAAAATTTTTTTCCCCCCCCCAAAAAAAAAAAAAAAATTTTTTTAAAAAATTTTAAAAAAAAAAAAAATTTTTTTTAAAAAAAAAAAAAATTTCCAAAAAAGGGGGAAAAAAAAAAAATTTTTTTTTAAAAAAAAAATTTTGGGAAATAATTTTTTTTAAAAATTTTTTTGGGGGGGGGCCCCAAAAAAAAAATTTTTTTGGGAAAACATTTTTGGGGAAGGGGGTTTGGGATTTTTAAAAAAAATTTAAACCCCCCAAAAGGGGTTTTTTTTTTAAAAAAGGGGAAAAAAAAGGGGTTTTTTGGGTTTTAAAAAAAAAGGGGGGGTTTTTTTTTTTTTTTTTGGGGTTTTTTAAAAAAAAAAAATTTTTTAAGAAAAAAAAATTTTTAAAAAAATTTGGGGGCAAGTTTAAAAAAAAAATTTTTTAAAAAAATTTTTTTGGGGGGGAAAATTTCCCCTTTAAAAATTTGGTCAAATTTTAAATTTTTTTTTTTTTTTTTAAATTTTTTAAAAAAAATTTTAAATTTTTTAAAGTTTTCCCCAAAATTTTTTTTGGGGGGGGGGGACAAAAAGGGGGGTTTTTTTGGGGTTTTTTTTTTCCCCCAAACCCAAAAATTTTTTTTTTAAAAAACCCTTTTTTAAAAATTTTTTTTTTTTTAAAAAAAAAATTTTTTTTAAAAAATTTGGGGAAATTTAAAAATTTTTTTTTAAAAAAAAAGGGGGTTTTTTTTTTAAAAAATTCCCCCAAAAAAACCCTTTTTTAGCCATTTTTTTAAAAAAAAAAAAAAAAAAAAAAGGGAAAAAATTTTTAAAATTTTTTTAAATTTTTTTTCCCCCCCCTTTTAAAAAAACCCAAAAAAAATTTTTTTTTTTTTAAAAAAAACTTTTCCCCCTTTTTAAACCCAAAAAAAATTTTTTAAATTAAAAAAAATTTTTTTAAAAAAATTCGGGGGGCCCCAAAAAAAAAAATTTTTTTTTTCCCCCCCCCCCCCCTTTTTGGGGGCCCCGGGGAAAGGCACCCCCCCCCAAACCCCAAATTTTTCCCGGCCCCGGGGCCCCCCCGGGGGGGGTTTTTTGGGGGGGAAAAAACCCCCCCCCTTTTTTTTGGGGGGGGGGTTTTTTTTTTCCCTTTTTTTTAAAAAAAAACCCCCCTTTTTTTTGGGGGGAAAAAAAAAAACCCTCCAAAAAGGAAAAATTTAATAAAAAAAATTTTAAAATAAATATTTAAATTTTTTTTTTTTTTTTTTTTTAAAAATATTTTTTAAATAAAAAAATTTATTTTTATTTTTTTTAAAAAAAATTATAAAATAAATTTAAATTTTTTAAAAAAATTTATTTTTTTAAAAAAAAAAAAAAACCCCCCCCCCCCCTTTTTTTAAAAAATTTTAAAATTTTAAATAAAAAAAACTTTTTTTAAAAAAATTTTAAATTTTTTTTTTTTTAAAAAAAAAAAAAGGGGGGGGGCCCCCCCCCAAAAAAAAAATTTTTTTAAATTAAAAAAAAATTTTTTGGGGAAAGGGTTTTTAAAAAAGGGAAACCCCAAAAAAAAAAAAAAAAAAATTTTTTTCCCGGGGGGGGTTTGGAAAAAAAAAAGGGGGGGGGGGGGCCCCAAAAAAAAAAAGGGGGGGTTTTTGGGGGGGGGGAAAAAAAAAAAAGGGTTTTTTGGGGGGTTTTTTAAAAAAATTTCCCCCGGGAATTTAAAAAAAAAAAAATTTTTCAAAAATTTAACCAAAAAAAAGGTTAAATTTTTATCAAATAAAAAAAAAAAGGGGGAAAAAATTTTTTTTTAAAAAAAAAAAAAAAGGGGGGCCAAAAAAAAACCCCCAAACCCCCCGGGGGTCCCCCAAAAGCCCCCCCCCCCCTTTTTTTCCTTTCCCCAAATTTTTTTTTTCCCCCCCCCTTTAACCCAACAAAAAAACCCCCCCCCCCTTTTTTTTCCCCCAAAAACTACTTTTTCCCCAAAAAATTTTTTTCCCCCCCCGGTTTTTTTAAAAAAAAAGGGGTTTCCCAAAAATTTTTTTTAGGGGGGGGGAACCCCCGGGGGGGGGGCCCCCCTTTGGGGGGGGGTTTGGGGCCGGGGTTTTTGGAAAAGGGGGGGGGGAAAGGGGAAAGGGGGTGGGGTTTTTGGGGAAGGGGGTCGGGGGGGGTTTTTGGGGGGGGCAACCTTAAATTTTTTGGAAGGGTGGGGGGAAAAGCGAGAGGCAAAAAAAAGGGGGGGACTATGAGGGGAACCACCGAGTGGTTTGTGTTTTGACCATAAAGAAGCGAAAAGCGCAGTTCTCGTCCACTATTTAACCCGGGGCTAGCCCCGTACCCCCCCGCCACCCGGGGACGGCGCGAAACCCAGTGGTCCATAGAAGCTACTTCGGGGGTTACAGGAAGTTTAAAATTTAAAAAAAAACCTTTGGCCCAATCAAAAAACCCTCTTTAATTAAAGGGATATTGGGAAATTTAAAAAAGTTGTTTTGTTCCCCTGATTTTGGGGATTTTCGTTTCATACCTTTGGGGTCGTTTTGTAAACTCTATAGTAAGGTTTAAATCTGAGTGAAGGTTTTTCCCCAAAAAAACTAGGGTTTTTTAGCCCCACGAAACCCCAAATTTGGTAAAAAATGGAGAGTTTCCCCGGTCGTTTTTGAGCCCCCCCCTATTTTTTCTTGGCCTAAAAATAGGTGCTTGTTGCAATGGAGAAAATTTTTTTTTGCGCAAACCCCCCCCCCCAAAAAAAAAAAAAATATAATAAACCTAACCTAAAACCCTTTTAGGTTTAATGAAACCCAAAAACCCTTATGGTTTTAATGAAAACCCAACAAACCTTATAGGTTTTAATGAAAACCCAACCTAACCTTTGAGGTTTTAAGAAAACCCAACCCAACCATATAGGTTTTAAAACCCCAAAACCAACCTTAAGGGTTTTTTGAAACCTAAAACCCAACCTTATAGGGGTTTTAAGAAAAAACCCAACCTAACCTTATAGGGTTTTTAAAAAAAACCTAAACCCAGCCCTTTTAGGTTTTTAAGGGGAAACCCAAAACCAACCTTAAAGGTTTTAAGGGAAAACCCCAACCTAACCCTTTTAGGTTTTAATGAAAAACCAAAACCCAACCCCCATAGGTTTTAATGAAACCAAACCTAACCTTTAAAAGGGTTTTAAAAACCTAACCTAAAAAAAATTAAAGGTTTTAAAAACCTAACCCAACCCCTTTTAGGTTGTAATGAAACCTACCCCAAAATTTAACCAAAGGTTTTACTTTTTTTTTCCTTTTTTTTTTTTTTCCCCAAAATAAAGCTATCCCCTTAGAACCCCAAACACCGCTTTTTAGGAAGCGCGCGGAAAAGGAAACAGGGCCTGAGTGCGGTTATGATACCAAAAGATCAAAATATCATTTGGGTTTATAAACCCCATCAGGTCTGTTCCGTTTCCCCCCTAAATTTTTAACAAGTTTTAAAAAAAAATATACTTATTCTATATCTACCTATATAAAAAAAAGTTTTTTACCATATCCACCTATATTTTTTTTTTAAAACCCCTAGGTGGGGTGACTGGGGGGGTGTGGTTAAGGGGTGGGCGGGTGGGGGTGGGTGTGGGTGTGTGTGCGGTGTGGGT
Source organism: Chionoecetes opilio (assembly GCA_016584305.1). Taxonomy (NCBI): domain Eukaryota; kingdom Metazoa; phylum Arthropoda; class Malacostraca; order Decapoda; family Majidae; genus Chionoecetes; species Chionoecetes opilio. The sequence goes on along the minus strand of JACEEZ010000828.1, from coordinate 137,505 downwards.
GGGGGGTTTTCTGGGGTGGGGGTGTGGGGGGGGTGTGTGGGGGTGCGTGCGTTTTTGTGTGTGGTGGGTGCGTGTGTTGTGGTGGGTGGTGGGTGCGTGTTGGGGGGGTGGGTGTGGTGTGGTGGGTGGGGGGTGTGTGGGGTGTGGTGTCGGGGTGTTTTGTTGTGGTGGGGGGGGCGTTGTGGTGTGTGGTGTTACTCCCCAGGTGGAAAAAATTTGCCCCTTCCAGGCCTGGGCTGTTTGTTCAGGCCCAAACAAACACAGTTGGGCATGACGAGATGATAACACAGCCAGACAGCAAGAAAAACTTGGCATGACGAGGCCCATAAAAACCAGAATAAACAGCCAAAAGCGAAAACCGCAGGGAAAAAAGGCTTTGTTTTTGGTTACGCCCAAGGGTGGCGGGGCAGTTTGGGGAAACCCGGGCTTAGCCGGCTTTGGATCCATGATATAGATCAGTGGTTTTTACAAAATAATAAAATTGCCATTTTTTTTTCCCCCTTTTTTCCCCTAACCCAAAATGAAAGGAATTGCACAATGTTTTGGGTTTTTTGGTTTTTTTCTCAGTTTAAATTTTTTTCTTTATAATGAAAAAAAAAAATAAATTAAAACCTTTCCCAAAAATTATTTAAGGTATTTCCCTTTTGCCCCAAAAAATGGTACATGGGATACGTTTGTTAAAGAAAAAAGTACAGTCATGAATAAAGTAACAAAAGGCCCAATTTTTAACCGGCCCCCCCCTCCCCAAATGCCTTACCCTTTGGGACCCCCCTGCCCCTTAAAACCGCCTTATACTGGGTTTAAAACCCGGGCCCCCCGTCCTGTGTTACCTGCCTCCCCCTGCCTTAAAAAAAGGCTTTCCCAATTTGGGTTTAAAAAAACCCGCCCCCCCATGCCTTAACCTGCCTTCCCCTTCTGTGTTAAAACCCGCCCCCCCGTCCTGTTTAAACCCCGCCCCCCACTGCCTTAACCCCCGGGACCCACCCGCCTTACCCCGGCACCCACTGGTTAACCTGCCTCCCCCCTCCTGTGGTTACCCGCCTTTCCCCTCCCGTGTTTCCCCGCCTCCCACTGCCTACCTGGCTCCCCCGCCTTACCCTGGCTCCCACTGCCTTAAACCCGCCTCCCATCCCGTGTTAACCCGGGCCCCCCCGTCCGTGTTTCCCTGCCACCCCCTGCCTTTTACCCTGGGGACCCCCTGCCTTAACCTGACCACCACTGTGTTAAACCCGCCCCCCGTCCTGGGGTTACCCTGCCTTCCCCCTGCCTTTCCCTTTGGGTCCCCTGCCTTAACCCCCCCCGCCCCCCCACCTTTCCTTAAAACCCGCCTCCCAAAATTTTGTTTTAAAACCCCCCCTTTTTCCCGGTTTTTTTTCCCGTTTTTACCCTGGCACCCCCCGCCTTTAAAACCCGCCCACCACCGTGTTAACCGCCCCCCGGGCCCGTGTTACCCTGCCTCCCCACTGCCTTACCCTGGTCCCCCTGCCTTAACCTGCCTCCCCTGGCCCCAAAAAACCTTTCCTTTCCCCTTCCGTGTTAAAACCCGCCCCCGTCCTGTGTTACCTGGAAACCCCCTGCCTTAACCTGCCTTTTCCCCTGTGTTAACCTACTTCCCCTCCTGTGTTTTCCCTGCCCCCACGCCTTACCCTGGCTCCCAAAATGCCTTTCCCACGCCTTACCCCGGCTCCCACTGCTTAAAAACCCGGGCCCCCCACTGCCCCCCCCTGGGTCCCCCTGCCTTAAACCTTTCCCCCAACTGCTTACCGGCTCCCACTGCCCCTTAAAATTTCCTCCCCCTCCTGTTTTTAACCCGCCTCCCGTCCTGTTTTTACCCCCGGGCCCCCCACGCCCCTTTCCTGGCCCACGCCTTTAAACCCGCTCCCCTTGTGTTAACCTGGCCCCCCCGTCCTGTGTTTTCCCGGGCCCCACTGCCCTTTCCCAAACTCCCACTGCCTTAACCGCCCCCTCTTGTTAAACCCGCACCCCCCTGTGTTTCCCTTGGCCCCCCATGCCTTACCCTTGGGGTCCCATGCCTTTTTAAAGCTCCCGTCCGTGTTTTAAACCCGCCTCAAGTTCCCTTTTTTACCCTGCCACCCCCTGCTTTAACCGCCTCCCACCCCCGTTTTTCCTTTCCCCCCGCCTTTTGGGACCCTGCCTCCATTTCCCTTTCCCTGGCTCCCTGCCTTACCCCGGCTCCCCCCTGGTTAAATGCCTCCCGTCCCGTGTTACCCTGGGTTTCCCACTTCCCTTTTCCCCGGTCCCACTGCCTTACCCCGGCTCCCACTGCCTTACCCTGGGCTCCCACTGCCTAAACCTGCCTACCATGTGTAACCCGCCTCCCGTTTCCTTTTGTTTTCCCTTTTTGGAAACCCCCGGGCCCTTTCCCCCGGTCCCACTGCAATCACATTCTTACCATCAGAGTCGGGGCGAAAAAAAAAAAGGTTGTTGTTGATGAGAATTTGGTTTGGGGGGTGTTTACTACAGGCCATTTTCCCTTTTGGTTGATTTTTAAAATATTTTTTGGGTAACTAAAATAAAAAATATTACGAATATAATATAATTTAGGGGTGTTTTTGGACCTTTTGTTTTCCCCCAGAATATTTAGAACAATTTAAACCCTTGGGGGCGAGGAAAACCCCCGAGGCCACAAGGTACAAAGCCATTTCTATTCTGCGTTTTTATTTTCATTTTTACGCAGCGAAGCACTGTTTGTATTAGTTTTCTACACATGGGGCAATATCTTTGAACAGGCAATAGGGTATTTGGATCTGCCAAAAAATTTACAAAGCAATGATATTTGCCCCAAGAAAAAAAATATTTTTTTACCCTTTAAAAATTAAACAGTTTCCCCTTTTTCCTTTGCTGAACATGTACACACTGAAGCGATTCACGCGAAGCTGCGTAGCATGATTGAAGTCATGAAAGAAAACGAATCTGACTGAGAAGTCACGAAGTGAACGGTAACTATTTTGTCAATTTAATAACCCAATGCAGGGATCAGCTTGGTTTGGAAGAGGTAACGGAGGTTCTATAGAATATCATTATAATAGAATATACCTAGTAATTTCAAGGTTTGTTAGCAAACATATTTCAACATTTAAATGAAACATCAAACCAATTTTTCTATAAAAGTGTGAAAAATAAGGTTTTGCTCTGGCATGGAACATTGGATAAATATTCCTTTTTATTGTTTTTGGGTAGCAGGCTACTAGCAGCAATTTTGGGGGGGCTGAGTCCTTGACTTGGGGGGGCTAAGTCCCCCTTAGCCCCCCCGCGGTGACGCCACTGCATGTATAACTTTGTGGGACAGCTTATAAGATGGCAGATATCAATACAAGCAAAATTAAATTAGCTTTCCATTGATAGATTTCGTTTTCTGATACATACAGTAGAACCATGCATAAAGTAGCGTTAACTACATAAATTACCGTGGCGGCCCCGCTCTCTCTCATTTTCTCTCTCTCACTCTCTCTCTCTCACTCTCTCTCTCTCTCTCTCTCTCCGTGAAAGAGAGAGAGAGAGAGAGAGAGAGAGAGAGAGAGAGAGAGAGAGAGAGAGAGAGAGAGAGAGAGGAGGAGTAGAGGAAAGAGAGGGAGAGAGAGTAGAGAGATAGAGAGGAAAGAGATAGGAGAGATATGGAGTTCTAAGGAGAGGAGAGAGAGAGAGAGAGAGAGAGAGAGAAGAGAGAGAGAAGAGAGAGAGAGAGGAGAGAGAGAGAGAGAGTAATCAAAAAAACTTTTCTACTATATATATATATATATATATATATATATATTATGATATATAAGATATATAATAAATATATTAAATATATATTATCTATTATATATATATATATATTAGAGAGATGAGAGATATGAGTGAAAGAGGGTATGAGATGAGAGAGAGAGAGTGAGTTACCAAAATACTTTTCTACTTATATATATATATATATATATATATATATATATATTTTATATATATATATATATATATATATTATATATAATATATATTTATATATATATAATTTAGACCTGTTCAGCAAACAATTGTTTCCCTATTTTTATACCCCTGCCGCAAGTTTCCATGCTTTTTGACCTGGAAAAGCCGAAAATCACAACCATTTTGAGCTAAAATGTCAGGAACATTTGCTCATTGGACCTCAAGATATTAAGCAGCGACAGTAGAAAAGCGCCTAATTTTGCCTTCCGCAGACTTTTCACCTGAGACTTTTGTTACAATTGGGATAGAACAACAAATTGGGTATCAAATTGAAGCATTTTTAATATTATTTCTGAAAAAACAATCCAAGTAAACATTCAAGAAAAAAAAGACACATCATATCCAGAAAAAAAGCAAAATTGTTTGGTTTCTGTGGAGATGCTGAACGCCACACTCTGTTTTGGTTAAATGTTCGTCGTAAGAGAGACATATACATCCAAAATAGGTACTCAGTGAATGCTTACATACAAGTAGATATTTCCTGAAGCCTCATTCTGCTTGAACTTGTGTTTTTTTATGAAAAGACGATTTTTAAAGATTGAGTTTTCAAGTATTCAATTGTTTTGCCAATATTTTCATCAAGTGTAGACAAATAAAATGATAAACTACCTTTTTTATTAAGAACTGTTTCAGTTGTTGTATTGAAGGGTAATTCTGATATGTCCCAAAGAAGTACAGAGAATTTACGGTAAATGATAGATCATTCAGCCTCACAGAGCAGAGGATGTGACAGCCTGAGAGACAGGCTTGAGCGTGAGCTTATTAGAAAACTCCCCATTGATATCTGCCATCTTATAAGCTGTCCCACAAAGTTATACATGGCGACGAGTTTTAAGTGAATGTTAAGTTCATCATAGTCTCAGAATGACCTTTATTTAATGTGTTTTTACTATGTTTATGTATAATCCTTATAGAACAAGCATTTCCGAAGATAACAGTCCTATCCTTTATACATGTACTAACATGACTATACTGCGGGGTCATATGCCTTGAGCACTTCCCGGGTCTTGGTGGGACGCAGAGGCCTTGGACCAAGATGGCTCCCACAAATCGAGTTGTCGCTACTCTTATTTAAGGTACTCTAGTTAACATAAGGGCCTATGAATGGCGTACCCTCTTTCTATAATACCCTAGTTCGTCGGTCAGCGCAGCTGTCCTGATTTCAAAAGTGAGAGTCCCATGTTTTCTGCATATCGTGTACTCTCACCAGATTATAAATAACCCAGGAGTTTTAGAAAAAAACTGACCCAACTATCATCTTCATGACACATTTCTGCAATATCATAGGCAGAAATTTCGTAAACCTTTTTGTGTATTCTAAAAATATAGCAAAAAGAAATAGTGTATAGTACTACACATTTTTCTCACTTTTTTGTCTTCACCGCTGCAATGGGTCCCAGACTACTACGTCCACGGTTTGGTTTACATCGGTGGCAATTGTGGGGATAAGGGCGGGTCGCCGCGGGTGGACCTACGAAGGGAAAACTACGACGAATTGAAGAATTCGAGTTATTTTTGCGCGAATTGATATTCCAGGTGCTATATTACTGTGCTCTGTTCTCGCTGACAACACTATGAGAGACCTGAGGTAATGGCTGATTGTGCAGAGGCCTTTTTAACCAGAAACGAGTCATAAACAGAGCCTGTCAAAGGTAAGCAACTGGTAGGTACGTAATGTGTCCCTACCACTTGCTTACTTCTAATGACTCTGCTGTGACTGTTTTCCTGGTTTAGAAGCCCTTGCTATCAACCATCACCTCATGTCTTCTCTATGTTGTCAGCGAGCACGGAAATATAGCAGCCCCTGAATATCAATTTCGCCCAAAACAACTCGAAATTTTTTTCATCGCCGTAGTCTTCTCTTTGTAGGTTGTACATATTCATGGTTATATAGTATTAAATACCTTATTATTGAGTTCCTTATGTTGTCTTTCCTCATATAAGTAGTGGTACGTCATGGTTTTAAGTGTTACTTGACGAGCCAATGAATACTCTTAGTCTATACCCACATCAACCTTTGCTTTGTTTATCTTATTACTCTATCCATAAACAAGTTGCATACCACCGTGACATTACCCATCCTTGCCCATGGGATACCTGGTACTGTCGTCTACCGATAGTTTTCCTCCTACACAAATCGGGAAAACTCGCCGACTGTCATGGCTAGCTTAGATTGTGCTTTGTATTTATCTAATTACTCCATCCATAAACAAGTTGCATAACACTGTGACATTACCCACCCATCCTTGCTCATGGTACCTGGTACTCTCTTCTACCGAAATGCTCGTCCTACATAATCGGGGATAAAACTCGCCGACGGTAATGTTATGTTAGGGGTAATAATGGACGAGAGTTGCGCGGGTCGTTTTTCAGAGACCAGACTATTTTTTCTTGGCTCTACATAGTGCTTGTTTTAATGGAGATAGTCTTTTGCGCAACTCATTAAAAAAAAAAAAAAAAAAAAAAAATTAAACACCTAACCTTATCGGTTTTGAATGAAACCTAACATTACCTAACCACAAAGTATACCTAACCTAGCCTTATAGGTTTAATTAAAAACCTAAAAGACCCTGATTCAATGTTTTTAATGGAAACGGTACCGATAAACTTCTTATTTTTTTTTTTTTTTTTTTATGGGTTTTGTACAAAATAAAAACTATCTCCATTAGAACAAGCATCCTATTGTAGGCCAAGAAAAAAATAGTCGGTGTCCTCTGAAAACTACCGCGAAACTCTCGTCCATTATAACCAGGTTAGGTTACCGTTGGTTACCGTTAGGTTAGGTCAGTTAGGTTAGGTATTTCATAATCACAGGTAAAGCTATTAGTTATGCATACATACTCCACTCCATACACACTCTTTAACCCTGCAATACATCCCACATTCCTCCCAGTCTCCTCTGTCATATGATTTGGTATTAGGTCCCAATGACACCCAACTCACTTTGGTGGACGAAACTATTTTTCTGGTGTGTTTTTATTGTGTTTTGAATGAGATCTGCTAACCTTCTTTGTCCAAATTTTGTATTTTTTTATTTTATTTTATTTTTTTTTATTATTAGTTTTTTTTTTTTTTTGGTTTTTTTTTTTTTTTTTTTTTTTTTTTTTGTAGTTATGTAAAGGTTAGGTTAGGTATAGGTAAAGGTTAGGTTAGGTTAGGTTCAAATGTTTGGTTCATTTTTTGGAAAAAAAAAAAAAAAAAAAAAAAAAATTTGGCGAAACAACTGTAGCAGATTCATTCAAAACACATAAAAACACACCAGAAAAAAATAGTTTTTTCCTTCCACCTAAGTGAGTTTCGGGTGTTTCATCTGGACTAATACCAATCATATGACAGAGTAGACTGGGAGGGAATGTGGGATGTATTGCAGGGTTACAGAGTGTGTGTGTATGGAGTGGAGTAATGTATGCTAACTATAAGCTTTTACCTGTGAATTATGAATACCTAATCTCACCCCCCCTGATTTTACCTAACCGAACCTGGTAATAATTGACGAGAGTTTCGCTGTTTCCCCCCCCCCCCCCCCGGTGTTTTTCAGAGACCTAACCGACTATTTTTCTTGGCCTACACTAGGTCCTTGTTCTAATGGAGATAGTTTTATATTTTTGTCCATCCCATAAAATAATTTTAAAAAATTATAATTTTATGTACGGTTCCATTAAAAACACTGAATCTGGGTACTTTTAGGTTTAATTAACCTATAAGTTATGTTTAGGTATACTTTGTGGTTTAAGGTATGTTTAGGTTTCATCAAACCTATTAGGTTAGGTTGTTTAATTATTATTATTATTTTTTTTTTTTTTAATGGGTTTGCGCATAAAAAAACTATCTCAATCAAACAAGCACCTATTGTAGGCCAAGAAAAAACGTCTGTGTCTCGAAAACGACCGCGCAACTCTCGTCCCATTATTTACCCCTAACCTGGAACCATTACCGTCGGCGAGGTTTCCCTGATTTATTTAGGGACGAGCATTTCCGTAGACGAGAGGTACCAGGTACCATGAGGCAAGGATGGGTAATGTCAACGTGGTTATGCAAACTGTTTGTGGAATGGAGTAATTAGATAAATCAAAGCAAAATCTAACCTATCCATTACCGTCGCGAGTTTTCCCGATTTCGTGTAGGGAGAAAATATCGGTCGACGACAGTACCAGTTATATCATAGAAAGGATGGGTAATGTCACGGGTGTATGCACCCCCCCACTTGTTTATGGATGGATAATACGATAAATCAAAGCAAAGGTGATGTTGGTGTAGACTCAAGAGTATTCATTGCTCGTCAAGTAACACTTAAACCAAGATGTACCACTACTTATTATGAGGAAAGACACAAAAGGAACTCAATTAATAAGGTAATTTTAATACTATCAGAACCATGTTGTACAAACCTACAAAGGAGAAGACTACAACGATGAAAAAATTTTCGAGTTTGTTTGGGTCGAAATTGATATTCCAGGTGCTATATTTCCGTGCTCGCTGACCAACATAGGAGAAGACCTGAGGTGATGGTTGATATGCAAGGGCTGTCTAAACCAGGAAAACAGTCACAGCAGAGTCTCATTAAAAGTAAGCAGTGGTCAGGCACATTTACGTACCTACCAGTGTGCTTACCTTTGACGAGGCTCTGTTATGACTCCTTGTTTTCTTGGTTTTAAAGCTCTGCACATCAGCCATTCCTCAGTCTTCTTATAGTGTTTGTCAGCGAGAACAGAGCCAGTAATATAGCACCTGAATATTCATTTCGCGCAAAATAACTCGAAATCTTCCTCGCGTAGTTTTTTCCCTTCGTAGGTCCAAAGCGCGGCGACCCCGCCTTAATCCCACAATGCACCGATGTCAACAAACTGGGTTTGACGTAGTTATGGTAGGGTCCTTTCCCGACATTTCTCCCCATTTAATTTTTGATCACATAACCCGTAAATAAGCTGACTTTCTTGTTCTGATGGTATACGGTACATAGCAAGTAAAATATCTAGATAGTGAAAACTGCCTGATAACTGTGAAGCATGTGTTTTGGCGCTGACCCGTGAGTGACGGTGGCATGCCCGCCCAATATTAAACCTGCTGATGCCTGGCGGGCAGCGCGACGGTTACTTTTGCTTCGTCGGCATCGTGTCCACACTGCCATTTTGCGTTGACGAAACGACTGTTCGACGGCAAGCGCCGACGGTGGTGAGTGGTACTGTGGACGGGTTTTTCACCACCTCACACCCTGGTTCCATGACAATCAGTCTTTCTCAGATCCTTTCATCACAGCTTGCATCCATTATTTTGTCTTTTCTCAATCATCTCCTCTCCTATCCTTTTCACTAGTCATTCCCGTCTATCTAACATACCTCAATAGTCCACTGTCCCCTCCCTTATTCTATTCCTAACACTGGATGCTCCCTCCCACTTCCCCTAGGAGCGCCGCCCCCTGTGTATAGAGGCCTGTGCCCCAAAGATTTAACGTACAACCCCATTTTTCAATTCTCTGTATTTATCCATTTCCTTGCTTTGGTAAATTGATCACATTAAACCCCATATAGTATTGATGTAATGCGCACAATTTTCCGTACGTTTTCCCTATTAGAATCTTAGAGCAACTTTTTGGCGATGTTACTATACGTCATATTTGCATTTTTTCTTGCCTTATTAAACATTTCTTCTTTTTGTATTTTGAAACCATTCTTCTTGTCATTTATGGTTATCCCTAAATATTTCATTCTTCTCTAACATTTATATTTCCCAACTTTTCAGGCTTATCGTTTATATTGAAATAATGATGTTTCTTTTATTTATTCATTTCCAATCTACTCCCTTACCTATTTTCCTCTAACCTGTGTACTACCTTGTTCTGCCTCCTCTATACTACTTGCTAGTAACATCCGTCGTCTGCAAGAAAAGTGCTTGGTATGCCCCCCCTAAATAATTCATCCTTAAACAACCCCTTTGCCTAGTTTCTCTAATTCCTGGATAATCCTGAGGTCCACTATTTAAAACAGAGTTGTTGAAGCCGTACAACCCTTGCCTGAATTCCACTTGTTACATTTATCTCTACTTCTTGACCTGATCCTATCCGAGATTTCTTATATCTTGGTCCTTGTCCTCCTATAATATACGTTTGCTTATGAATTCAATAATCTTAGGGGTTAATCTTTATATTGCAAATTAATAATTCTAATCATTTTTCCTTCCTCTCTTAAATACTATCATAGGCCTTTGCAAATCTATTGAAATGACTATTAAGTGGTTTCTTTAGTTTATAGACCTCTCTATCAATATACTTAATATGAATAAATTATTTTCTATTCTACTGTCCCCTGTGAATCCTCCTGTGTGTCTTTCCCATTTCATTTTCCTAATATGATCTTCCAGACTATTTCTGATTACAGCCATCATCAATTTATATACCCAACCATTAGTTATTGGTATTGTCTTAATTCCCTACTTTTGGCTTGCGAACCTGGTATCATTACGTCCTTTGACTCCCCTCCATCCTCCTGGCACCCTCCCGGTCTCTAAACTGTTTTCATCCTTTTTCCTAACTGAACTGAACTGACTGAACTCTGGTCCTGGGACGTCCACGGGAGGGCTGCGATAAATGGGAATTATAAGGGAAATCAAAGTACAAATAGATCACTAGGCATAAGAGAAATATCAAGCGAAGTATTATATATTCATTATATATGAAGCGTATAATCATTCATCCCCTGGCCTTGTTTGTGTAACAGGTGAGTGGCCAAGAGTGTTGTTGCGTGTGGCGCGGTGGGTGCGGGCCCTCTCAGGTGTGGTCGTGACCTTACTGCCTTATTATCTCCGTCTCTAAGTCAATTGACGGGTTCTGACTACCTGGTGTGTTTTGCTATGGGTGAAAGGGGAACTACAGGCTTTATATTACCTCAGTGAAGTCATTGTTGAGGCAGGGAATGAAGGTTAACTTGTGGGCGGAGGTAACAGTTCCATGTAACCCCCAGGCAATTTTTGCATTTTAACACATGACCTTGGTTGCCATACCTGACGTAACTGAGGGGGATGCGCCCCGCCCCCGACCCGACCCTTTAGTTTACTAACGTAAACCTGGACATAGGTTTACATAGCTTGACCTAATGGGGGGCTGCGCCCCCTCGTACCTCCTTATGTTACTATTTTATTGCCGTGGGGTGATGTAGGGGTTATAATGGTGTCAATGGTCAGGTCAACACGCTGTGACGGTTTTACTGCGCGCCTCGCCAATGTCTTAAACTCTGCGTAACCTGAATTTTTCTAAAGACTTGATTTTTTGGCTTATGGGCAAGTCTGTTTCTCCGTCACCATAGGTAGACATTGGTGTGTGTGTGTGTGTGTTGCAGGTAAGTAATCAGTGTTGTGTGTTTGCAGGTGGGGTCGCGATGCCACGAATGTTTCATGGGGTGTGAACAAACCGTCCACCACCGAGTGGGACCGACAACTCAACATTAAGCGCGGCACTCAACTCAAGCTGTGACGAGAAGAACCCTTGCATCAAGTACTAAAGTGTTACATGTCTTGTTGTTTACTGTTTAATCTGAAGGTATATATTAGTCTCCCGCGGCAGAAGGGTACTAAGCGCCACCGGGGCCAAATGAATATTTTTGCATCGACAGCGAACTCCATTCCCCGCTCTACGGATGGTGGAGCTAAGCATCCTTTTTTCCGACATTTCCATAAGGTCAAAAGTCCTAGTGTTTACAAGTGATTATCTGCTTCGATTACTTGAACACATTCAGGCAGGGAGGGGACGTGGCAGAAGGTACATCTCCATATCGCCACACCGAGGGCTCAACAGCCATGGGAGACCAAACGCACTCCGTACGTCAGAGCGTTTGAGCCATGAGAGTGTCGGATCCCACCACTGGCCCCCCGCCCCCCCCCCTAAAGCCCGCCTTCCTTCCTCCCAACGCAGAGAAATCACGAGTGCTTTCTCTGGGTTACCTCATTACTTTGCCGTTATCATGGATTATTCAGCAATGACAAGAGTGCCTGTAAAATCCTCCTGCGTTTGGCGTTCCGTGAGGCTACCTACTGAAGTCAGACTACGAAAGGCTGACGGCGGAGAACATCACCGAGGTCGACTGCAGAAGGGACGGGCAGAGCCCGGTCCCTTAAGGTGTTTGACCTCATCCGCCCCCCGCCTCCCAAGCACTACACCGCCCCTTAGCCCTCAAAAAGGAAAAAGTGCGGTGACCTTCAGTAACCTCCCTCGACTCATGCTGTCAACAAACAAACCTTCTTACAACAACATAATTCCACGCACACACAGTCGGCCTAACCGAAAGACGTCCCACCTGACGAGGACCCCGATGACCTGGACGAGCTGTTGGAGTACCAGTCAAGGCATGGAGGGTGGGGTGGGAGGGTTGAGGGGAAGGGAGAGGGGCGGGGGAAAGGAAAGTGGAAGTCAAGACTAGGCTGTCTAGGCATGGATGGCTGAATAGAAAGAAAATAAATAAGTACCAATAATAATTTGATTAAAAATTTTTCTACATCAAATAAAAGCTGAGTTCCTCAGCTTTTATTTGATATGCAACACTTCATTCTAACTCAAACAGTTCTTGAGATACTCATTCCCAAACATTCCCAATCTTCAACTGCGTTTTCTGACCAATATTGATTTTGTCGCCTAGTACCCTTCTGCCGCTGGGCGCCTCATATATGTGCTGGGATGAATATATACAGACATTACTATCATTACAGACATTAACCTATCATTCTTATCCATAGAGCTATTGGTCTAGTCTTCTTTTAAAACTCCCTCGTATCCTCTCTGCACTAACTGCCTGATAACTGAGTCTATTCAAAGGATCTACCACCCTCGGTGTAAACCCAGGCCTTCCTGTGTCTTTTGTATTTACAGTTGGCAAGTTAAATCTGTTACTTCTAATCAATCCTGATTGATTAACCGTAGAAATCTTTCCTACATCTCCTTTAATATATCCCTTTAGCCACTACAGGTTTTTCTCTCTAAGAATATATTAGAGGTAATTTGTGGTATCGATATGAGAGGGATGGTGTTACAGTGTAGCGGCCAGATAATTGTACGCAACAGGGGCTCGAGGACGCCAAACACCACCTACCCTCACACAATTCACACAAGGGAAGCAAAACAAAATGTAAGGCTATGGAGACGGGGCAATAGGAGTGTAGCTCAGGCCCTGTAAAATACAACTGGATGAATACAAAGAATATTGTGGGAGGGGTGTACCTAATTCTTGGTCTTATGTTTCCAGGAGCATGAATGTCCTTCAGGTGTCTACAGGAAGCCTCCTACAACCGGAACACTTGCGGCTAGTCCTTTGGAAACCTATAAGAAATGCAAGGAATTCTGGGTAATCCGTGTGTGTGGCTCGTGATAACGTACGTGTTGCTCGTTGGGCTGAGTACTGTTTGGCAGTTGTTCACTGTTGGAACCCTCCAACTGAGCAGCTTTCACACCACTGGGTTACAGGCCAGTGGGAATGCCGATCCTCCCCATTGACGAAACCGCACCTCTCTTGACGAGTCAGAGAGGCTGTAGCAAAGTGTGAGGGTGGACAGGCAGCTGGTGTTTGTGTATATCAGTGGGGAGCTCCTCAAAGCTGGGGTGAGGCCATGATCCGCGGGTTGCCTGCTGTCCTGACTTCCGCGTGGCAATCGGTACCATTCCTCCGGACTGAAAAGGGGGCTGGTCGTCCCTATCTAAAAGGGCAAAGGGACCGTTCAGGAACTGCAACAATTACCGCGTGTATTACACTGCTCCCGCGTCCAGCAAGGTGCTTGCCTAAATTTCTTTGTATTAAATAAATTCTATTGCTGACACGAATTTCGCAGTCATCTGGTTGAAGCATCAGAGGCCTCATCCAGTCTGGGTTCACAGCCTGGTAGTCACGAACGACCGTATCCATAGCGCTTCGTGTCCTGGTGGAACACCGAGTGATTTTCGACAGGGGATGCTTGCAGCCTATGTTTGATCTCAAGAAGGCATTTGACTCAGTGCAGCGTGACGTCACTCTGGGATCTTCCTGCACTTCGATGCGGATTCCGCAAGGAATATTGGTTTGATACTGGTCGTTTCTGGGACGAGAGTGCTGTGAAGTGTGGGGCAGGTGTATCCAGCTTCTTTCCTGTGAATACAGGAGTGGGCAAGGGTGCTTCTTGTCCCAATCACTTTTTCAACGATTGTATGGACTGGCTTATTGGACAAGGTTGTAGATCAAAGTGGATTGTGGAGCATCCGTCGGCACATCAAAGTTCTCTTGATCTTGTTTTTTTCTTTTGCCGATGATGCAGTAATCTTTGCTGAGTCCACTGGAAGGTCCCCCTGGTGATGGCTCTCGGGCGCTGCAAGCGAGGAGGCAAAGCCTTTGGGACTTGAGTCTCCTGCTCCAGACCAAGGTCCCAGAGTGTTTGGAGACTTACTAGATGAAGCAGTACAGTCTGTTCATGCGTGGCGAGGACATTGAGATCTTGGAAAGTTTTACATACCTTGGTAGTGGCAATCGATAATTGACGGCGGTTCACGTCAAGAGCCTTACGGCGGATTGGCAATAGCCACGGTGTTATGGACTCCGCTCAGCGGAGTAATTTGCGTTTGTCGGTACTGTGCAGGCGGACAAAGATATCCGGATCTTCAAGTCGCTTGTGATCCTTGTCCTTTCTCTATGGTTTGGGAGAACATGGACACTAAAGTAGTGACCTTGAAGAGCGAATCCATGCTTTTGGTATAAGTGTCTTCGCAGAATTATTGGGTATCGCTGGGATGGATTACGTGTCCAAATCAGCGATTGCACCGTGAGACTGAATCGCGGCTATTACCGCATAGTCCTCAGCGCCAACTTTCGGCTATATTGGCCATGTGCACGCAGTGGACCCGTCACCACGTGGGGGCGCTAAGGGGGAGCTTAGCCCCCCCAGTCCAGGACTCAGTCCCCCAAAATTGCTGCTAGTAGCCTGCTACCCCAAAACAAGTAAAAAGGAATGATTTTCCAATTTTCCATGCCAGAGCAAACCTTATTTTTTCACACTTTTATAGAAAAATTGGTTTGATGTTTCATTTAAATGTTGAAATATGTTTGCTCTGGCGGGAGACCAGATTACCAGGATGGTAGGCAGGTTAAGGCAGTGGGGCCAGGGTAAGGCAGGTGGTGGCAGGGTAACACAAGGACGGGAGGCAGGTTAACACGATGGGAAGGCAGTTAAGGTACATGTACCCGGCAAGTACCTGTTTTTTGTGCAATAAGTAATACCTGAATATTTTGTAAGTTTATATTTATATATTTTTTTCATTATCAAAGATAAACCTTACTGAGAAAACAAACACAAACATCATTGGTGGCAATTCTTTGTGTTTGTTAGTGGAGAGAGAAAATGGCAATTTTATTATTTTGTATAAACAAAAAAAAAAAGTCTTCAAAGGATCAATTTTATTTAATATGGTATGATGCATATTATAACTTTATTTATGTTCATGTAATTAAGCTTAATTCCACTTTCTTCTCTTTTTGGGCCTCAAAATTACCCCCGGAACCCCCCAGCTGGATAGGCTCGCTGCGCGCGCCATCACCACCCCGGGGCTAAAGCCCCCTACATTGTTTTTTTCCTGGTGACACCACTGAACCCAGCTGGCACCCCTCACCCCCCCTGTCACACTCATACACTTCACCATACCCTCCCCCCCCTGTCAAACTCATAACACTTCACCATACCCGCCCCCCCCTGTCACACTCATAAGCACTTCACCATACCCCTCCTCCCCTGTTACCTCATAACACTCACCATACCCCTCCCCTCGTCACCTCATAACACTCCACCATACCCCTCCCCCACTATCACCACTCATAACCACTTCACCATACCCTCCCCCCTCCCCCAATGTCCACACTCCATACACTTCACATAACCTCCCCCTCCCCACTGTCACACTCATACCTTCACCATACCCTCCCGCCTCCCACTGTCACTCATAACACTTCACAATACCCCCCTCCCCTGTCACACTCCATAACACTCACAATACCCTCCCCCCTCCCCACTGTCACACGTCATAACACTTCCAATCCCCCCCTCCACCCCCCTCCCTGTCACCTCATAACACTTCACCATAACCCTCCCCCCTCCCCACTGTCACTCATACACTCACAATACCCCCCTCCCTTCACACTCATACACTTGTGCAACCATACCCTCCCTCCCCCCCACTTCACACTCATAACACTTCCACCATCCCTCCCCCCCACTGGTTCACACTCCTAACACTTCACCATATACCCTCCCCCCCCTGTCACCCTCATAACAACTTCACCATACCCCCATCCCCTGTCACACTCTGAACAACTTCCCCATACCTCCCCTCTCCCCACTGTCACACTCATAACACTTCACCATCCCTCCCCCTCCCCACTGTCACACTCATAACCCTTCACTTCACCATACCCCCCCCTCCCCTGTCACACTCATTAACACTTCACCATACCCTCCCTCCCTCGCCCACTTGTCACACTCATAAACTTCACCATGCCCTCCCTCCTCCCCACTGTCACACTCATAACACTTCACCAAGTACCTCCCCCCTCCACTGTCACACTCATAACACTTCACCATACCTCGACCCCCCACTGTCACACTCATAACACTTCACCATACCCTCCCCCTCCGCCACTGTCACACTCATACACTTCACCATACCCCCCCCACTGTCACACTCATAACACTTCACATACCCTGCTCCCCCGTCACACCCAATAACGCTTCACATACCCTCACCTACACCTCCCCCCCCCCTGTCCACTCATAACACTTCCCCATTAACCCTCCCCCCGCCTGTCACACTCATAACACTTCACCATACCCCCCTCCCCTGTCCACACTCATAAACACTTCACCATACCCTCCCCCCCCTCCCCACTGTCACACTCATAACACTTCACCATAACCCTCCCCCCTCCCACTGTAACACACTCATAACACTTCCCCATACCCTCCCACTCCAACTGTCACCCATAACACTTCACCATACCTCCGACACCTTTCACACGCTACACTTCACAACATAGTCTCCCCCCGTCACACTCTAACACTTCACCATACCCTCCCCCCGTCACACTCATAACACTTCACCATACCCGCCCCTCGTCACACTCATAACACTTCACACCAGAACCCTCCCCCCCCGTCACACTCATAACACTTCACCATACCCTCCCCCCGTCCCACGACTCATGGAACACGTTCCCATACCCTCCCCTCTCGCCACTGTCACACTCTAACACTTCACCATACCCCTCCCCCGTCTCACTCATAACACTTCACCATTCCCTTCCTCTCGCCACTGTTCAACTCAGACACTTCACATACCCTCCCCCCGTCACACTCATACACTTCACCATACCATCCCCTCTCGCCACTGTCATACTCATAACACTTCACCATACCTCCCCCCTCCCCACTGTCACACATCATTACACTTACCATACCCTCCCTCCCCCCCACTGTCCCACGTCCATACATTCACCATACCCCCCCTCCCCTTAGGCGTTACGTATGGTTTGAACGGCCCCCTTAGTTTGCTTCATAATTAATTCCTTGTTTATTCCTTTAACAGTTCCCTTATTTTCTCTCTCCTTTCCTTCTGCTTATCTCTATTTCCTTCACT
>JACEEZ010000828.1:104894-117394 GCA_016584305.1 Chionoecetes opilio | reverse complement strand
GTGGAGTTTTTTGTACCCCCCCCGTGGCCCCCAGGGTCCCGGGTCCCCTCCGCCCGTCCGATTGTCCGGTTTAAAATATTTCCTGTCTCTCTCCTCGTCAGGTCTCATCCACATAAGGACGACTATATTAGATCGCTTGCTTTAAACAAAAAAAAAAAATAAGAAACGAACGACACAGTAATGCAACTAAACTCTTTAAACTAATAAAAAACTTCTGCACCAATCTCTTCCGCCCGCTACCTGAATACTAAGCTTGTTCTAAACTCCTCCTTTAACACTACTAAAGCCTGTTCCTCACCCTTTGTCTAATGCCCTATTAGTGCATCATCTGGTTTATTATTATCTCTCTCCTAACAAAACTGCACTTTAGTATATACAAAACTAAGGTGGGCCCTTTGTGTTTATTTTTTTTTGTTGGGCCCTTGGCCAGTCCTTGTGATGTAAAAAAAAAAAAAAAACAAAAAAAAAACAAAAAAAAAAAAAAAAAAAAAAAAAAAAAAAAAAAAAAAAAAAAGGCTTGGGGTATGGTATTTACCCCAGAATCCATCCACTGATTATAATTCTTTTTTTTTTTTTTTTTACCATCACAAAAGGACTGGCCAAGGGCACACAAAAAAAGTAACACAAAGCCCGCTTTTAGGTTGTCGTGTCCCCTATTAAAGAAGGAACAGTTAAGTAAAAGGAGAATTAAAAGAAAGGGGGGGGTGGGCCAATTTAGTTCGGGAGGTTGTCTTGTCCACTTTTCCCCCCTCGTTCCCTTTCCCCCCTTTCCCCCCCTCCCTCCTTCCTTTCCTCCCTCCATTGAAAAAGATTTAAGTCGTAGGGAGGTGGGAAAGAAAATAGAAACATGAAGAGAGTTCCAGTGAATAGGGATGAAAGAGTAAAAAAGATACTGATTAAACCCCAAACCTTGCATTAATAAGATGGACAGGAGATGGGCTATCTACATCTCTCTTAAAAATTCATGCAGTCATACTATTCAAAATAAACTCAAAGGAATGATGTATGGTGACCCAACCTGCACTCTAACCTTGAAAGAAGTACAGAAGTGCTTTTCTTGTGTGTGTGTTGTTTGTGTGTGTGTTTGTGTGTGTGTGGTGTGTGTGTGTGTGTGTGTGTGTGTGTGTGTGTGTGTGTGTGGGTGGGTGGGGTTGAAGAGGTTCTTACGGCACTTGTCGATAAATATGACCTAGACATCCTGTTTGTTGCTGGTTTGTGAGAAGTTCTCCGCATTTTAATCCATCTTTGAATTATATATATATATATATCTACTCATTCTTTTGACAATATATTTCTTTTCTTGTACCGTAGTGTAATGGCTAGACATTTTATATGCATTCAGTCCCCATATTTGCGCTTGGCGCCAGGCTGTTGTCCCCGCTGGCGGATGCCAATTAATGTTTTGCTGGTGGCGGGAAAGGATTCCAGTCTGTGGGAGGGGTTTTAGGCTCATAGTTGCCTCCCCACGAGTAGCAGGGTGCGCTAGCAGAGACACCCGAAGTAAATTGCATGTGGTGGCTGATAGGAATTCAGGCATGCATAATAAGAAACAGGGTATAGAAAATATGTTTAGATGAGCCGAAGTGGCAACGCGCCACCAGCCGCCATCTTGGAGGATCCAGGTCGACCTGGGTCGCTCACTCTATTGCAGGTCACGGCCACGACTACACCTCCCCCAGCCGCCGGACGTCTTCGGGACCTCACGGCCACCTCCTTCCAGTTCCCCGCGTGTCTGGTGCTTGATTCCTGCTAACAGACGCAGGGCAAGTCATACCGCGAGGAGAAGGAGGGCTTGGTAGAGGCAGACGCAAGCTGGGAGCAAGGAGCGAGTCGCTAGACAGGAAGTCGACCACGTGTGTGCCACGACGAATTGACCACAGGTTACAGGTTCTTATAATCATAATCCATAACCCCTTACATCTATTCCCCAGCCAGATACCAGACAGTAGGTTATCGTAGGCGTATGTAGGGAAGATATTTAGGGCGTGATTGAGTGGATGAATCTTGTGTTGGGGGGTGCTATTTTTGTTATGTGTAGATCTTGTAAATAAACTAGATAAGGTGTTTACCAAGTGTTTATTGTTTACCCTGTATGTAGTCCTGGACTGATAGCTTCATAGTGAGTCAAACAAAGAACCCGAAGGTGATTTAATTATTGAGAGGTAAGTGAAGTCTAAGTACTTAAAACCCCCAGTAAAAATCTAAACCTTTACACGTAGATAACACTAAAGTCGCCAGAATAGCGTATTTGTTTTATTTACAGACGTGTGGTGGCGTTAATACTTACATTGCTACATCCATGATTTCAGGACAGTTAGAAGGGGCTATCTGGAAGTCTGTGTCATTTTGTATCTTCATCGTGTATAAGTATAATGTAGCAAATTACANGGTCCCTTTGTGATGTTAAAAATACAAAAATAAAAATAAAAAAAAGGCTTGGTATGATTAAGCCAGAATCAATCCACTGATTATATATTTTTTTTTTTTTACATCACAAAGGACTGTCCAAGGGCAACACAAAAAACGTAACCACAAAGCCCGCTTAGTTTTGTCAGTCCTTACAGAAGACAGTAGAGAATAAAGAAGGGGGGTGGCCAGATTTAAGTTCGGGAGGTGTCCCTTGTCCCACTTTCTCTTGAAAAGAATTTAAGTCTGTAGGGAAGGTGGAAAAATGAAAACGGGAATAGAGTTCAAAGTGAAAGGATGAAAAGAGGTAAAGATACTGATTAACTCTTGCTTAGAAGATGGACGAAGATGGCTATCGCTACATCCTCTTAAATTCATGCAGTCTACTCCGACTAATTCAAATAAACGTCAAAAGGAATTGATGTATGGTGGCCCAACCTGCACTCTACCCTTGAAAGAAGGTCATGTGTTGTGTGTGTGTGTGTGTGTGTGTGTGTCGTGGGTGGGTTTGAAGAGTTCCTTACGGCACTTGTCGATGAAATATGACCTAGACATCCTGTTTGTTGCTGGTTTGTGAGAGTTCTCCGCATTTTTAAAAAATCCATCTTTGAATTATATATTATATATATATATATCTATAAAGCTCATTTCTTTTTGACAATATATTTCTTTTTCTTTGCCCGTAGTGTAATGCTACACATTTATACATAAACTGCAATTCAGTCCCCCCATAGTTGCGCTTGGCGCCAGGCTGTTGTCGCCCGCTGGCGGATGCCAGTAATGTTTTGCTGGTGGCGGGAAGGATTCCGTCTGTGGGGGGGTTTAGGGGGGGTGCTCATATTTTGCCTCCCCACGGAGTATGCAGGGTGCGCTAGCCGAGACAACCCGAAGTAATTGCATGTTGGTGGCTGATAGAATTCAGCATGCATATAAGAAACAGGTATAGAAAATATGGTTTAGATGAGCCGAAGTGGGCCAACGCGCCCACCAGCCCGGCCATCGTGTGAGGATCCAGGTCGACCTGGGTCCGCTCATTGCTATTGCATTCACGGTCACGACTACGTACACCATCCCCCAGCACCGGAACGTCTTCGGACCGAGGCACGCCACCTCCTTCAGTTCCCGCGCGTTGTCTGTCTTGATTCCTGCTGTAAACAAGATCCGCGGGCAAAGTCATACCGCGAGGAGAAGGAGGCTTGGTAGAAGGCGACGCCAAGCTGGGAGCAAGAGCGAGTCGCTAGGCAGGAAAGTCGACTCACAGTGTGGTGGCCACGACGATTGACGCACAGGGTTACCGGTGTCTTATAAGATCATACTCACATAAACCCCTTTGATCTATTCCCCATCCAGATACCAGACAGTAGGTATCGTAGGCGTATGTAGGGAAGAATTTAGGGCGTGATTGAGTGATTAATCTTGTGTTGGGGGGTGCTATTTTGTTTATTGTAGATCTTGTAAATAAACTAGATAAGGATGTTTACCAAGTGTTTATTGTTTACACCTCTGTATGTATCCTGGACTGATAGCTTCTGAGTGATCAAACAAAGAAACCGAAGGTGTTTAATTATTGAGAGGTAATGAAGCTAAGTAACTTTAAACCACCCATAAAAAAATCTAAACCTTTTAAACACGTAGATGATTAACACCAAATTCGCCAGAATAGGCGGTATTTGTTTTTTATTTACAGACGTTGTGGTGGCGTTAATACTTAATTGCTACAGTCCATGATTTCAGGAAAGTTTAGACGGGCTCTCTTGAGAGTCCTGTGTATTTTTGTTGTCTTCATCTTGTCATAATTATGGCTATAATTAAACAATTACAAAAATAAAAAAACCAGATTGGCGACGTTGGTAACGGGACTACAGTAAGGTCGCCATCTAGTGTATATGTTTGAAATGTCCTCCCCGTCGTCGTCGTGCTCGAAAAAAAACCAAAAGTATAAAATTTGAAACCGTCTATACTTTCAGATACAAAGCATAAAAAACGTTGAAACAGGGTGATTATACAGTCATGATATAAACTACCATGTATTCAGTGGCACATAAAAATCAGTAGTGATGCATAAATTCGAATATATGGCGGCTGGCGAAAATCAATACAGGTGGCGACTTTACTGTTATCTAGGGTAAATACTATGATTTTCTCTCTCTTCTCTATCTAGATTATCTATTCTAAATATAAACGGGGCGCCTATTTTTCCCTTTCATCCAAAGGTTACGAGGCCCCACAGTGGCACAGGTGACTTCATACATAGTCAAGGAGTGTCGTACAGTACATACGTCCTACCCTCACGCCTCCCCCACCCTCACACTGAGACGTGCTGCAAGTCTAGACAGTAGCCACTGCGTACGTCCTGACAGCACCCTCTTTTTCTTTCTTCTTCCAATGCCACATAAAGTTATAATACCCAAGGCTAGTCAGTTACGACTTCCTGCATGTGTTCACCTTTATTGTGGTAGTGTGTGTCTATCTATCTGTCTATCTGCTTGCCTGTCTATCTATCTATATCTGCTTGCCTGTCTATCTATCTGTCTATCTGCTTGCCTGTCTATTATCTATCTATCTGCTTGCCTGTCTATCTATCTATCTATCTGCTTGCCTGTCTATTCGCTTGCTGTTATCTATCTAAAACATCTGTTTTCCTGTCTATCTATCTGCTTGCCTGTCTATCTATCTATCTATCTGCTTGCCTGTCTATCTATCTATATATCTGTTTGCCTGTCTATCTATCTATCTATCTGTTTGCCTGTCTATCTATCTGTCTATCTATCTGCTTGCCTATCTATCTATCTGTCTATCTGTTTGCCTGTCTATCTATCTATCTATCTATATGTTTGCCTGTCTGTCTATCTATCTATCTATCTGCTTGCCTGTCTATCTATCTATCTATCTGCTTGCCTATCTATCTATCTATATATCTGCTTGCCTGTCTATCTATCTATCTATCTGTTTGCCTGTCTATCTGCTTGCCTGTCTATCTATCTGTCTATCTGCTTGCCTGTCTATCTATCTGTATATCTGCTTGCCTGTCTATCTATCTGTCTATCTGCTTGCCTGTCTATTTATCTGTCTATCTGCTTGCCTGTCTATCTATCTGTCTATCTGCTTGCTTGTCTATCTATCTATCTATCTGCTTGACTGTCTATCTATCTATCTATCTGCTTGCCTGTCTATCTATCTGTCTATCTGCTTGCCTGTCTATCCATCTATCTATCTGCTTGCCTGTCTATCTATCTATCTATATGTTTGCCTGTCTATCTATCTGCTTATCTGTCTATCTCTCTGTCTATCTGCTTGCCTATCTATCTATCTGCTTGCCTGTCTATCTATCTATCTATATGTTTGCCTGTCTATCTATCTATCTATCTGCTTGCCTGTCTATCTATCTATCTATATGTTTGCCTGTCTATCTATCTGTCTATCTGCTTGCCTGTCTATCTATCTATCTATCTGCTTGCCTGTCTATCTATCTATCTATCTGCTTGCCTGTCTATCTATCTATCTATCTGTTTGCCTGTCTAGCTATCTATCTATCTATATGTTTGCCTGTCTATCTATCTGCTTGCCTGTCTATCTATCTATCTATCTGTTTGCCTGTCTATCTATCTGCTTGCCTGTCTATCTATCTATCTATATGTTTGCCTGTCTATCTATCTGCTTGCCTGTCTATCTATTTCTATATGTTTGCCTGTCTATCTATCTATCCCATCTGCTTGCCTGTCTATCTATCTATCTATATGTTTGCCTGTCTATCTATCTATCTATCTGCTTTGCCTGTTCTATCTATCTATCTATATGTTTGCCTGGTCTATCTATATGTGCCTGTCTATCTATCTATCTATTGTTGCCTTCTATCTATCTATATATCTGCTTGCCTGTCTATCTATCTATCTTTATTTGCCTGTCTATCTTCATCTATTGCCTTGCCTATCTATCTGTTGCCTATCATCTATCTGCTTGCCTGTCTATCTTCTATCTATCTGCTTGCCTGTCTATTCTATCTATCTATATGTTTTTCCTGTCTATCTATCTGTTTTATCTGCTTGCCCTGTCTATCTATCTATCTATCTGCTTGCCTGTCTATCTATCTATCTATCATGCTTGCCTGTCTATCTATCTATCTATATGTTTGCCTGTCTATCTATTATCTATCTGCTTGCCTGTCTATCCCATCTATCTATATGTTTGCCTGTCTAAACTGTCCTTTTTCCTATCTGCTTTGCCTGTTATCTATCTATCTATTATTGTTTTTTTGCCTGGGCTATCTATCTATCTATATTTTGCCTGTTATCTATCTATCTATCTGCTTGCCTGTCTATCTATCTATCTATCTGTTTGCCTGTTATCTATCTGCTTGCCTGTCTAATCTATCTATCTATATGTTTGCCTGTCTATCTATCTATCTATCTGTTGCCCGTCTATTTTTCTATCTATATGTTTGCCTGTCTATCTATCTGCTTGCCTGTACTATCTATTGTTGCCTGTCTATCTATCTATCTATCTGCTTGCCTGTCTATCTATCTATCTATATGTTTGCCTGTCTATCTATCTGCTTGCCTGTCTATCTATCTATCTATTGTTGCCTTGTTTTCTATCTATCTACCTGCTTGCCTGTCTATCTATCTATCTATATTTTGCCCGTCATCTATCTTCCCATCGCTTGCCTGTCTATCTATCTATCTAAACTGTTGCCTGTCTATCTATCTATCTATATGTTTGCCTGTCTATCATCTATCTATCTATCTGCTTGCCTGTCTATCTATCTATCTATATGTTTGCCTGTCTATCTATCTATCTATCTGCTGCTGTCTATCTATCTATCTATCTGCTGCCTGTCTATCTATCTATCTTATGTTGCCTGTTTTTATCTATCTATCTATCTGCTTGCCTGTCTATCTATCTATTATATGTTTGCCTGTCTATCTATTATCTATCTGCTGCCTGTCTATCTATCTATCTAATTCTGCTTGCCCCCGTCTATCTATTTTATCTATATGCTTGCCTGTCTATCTATCTATCTATCTATCTGTTTGCCTGTCTATCTATCTGCTTGCCTGTCTATCATATAGTTTGCCTGTCTATCTATCTATCTATCTATCTGCTTGCCTGTCTATCTATCTATCTATCTGGTTGCCTGTCTATCTATCTGCTTGCCTGTCTATCTATCTATCTATATGTTTGCCTGTCTATCTATCTATCTTTTCTGCTTGCCTGTCATCTATCTATCTATATGTTTGCCTGTCTATCTATCTGCTTGCCTGTCTATCTATCTATCTATATGTTTGCCTGTCTATCTATCTGCTTGCCTGTCTATCTATCTATCTATATGTTTGCCTGTCTATCTATCTATCTATCTGCTTGCCTGTCTATCTATCTATCTATATGTTTGCCTGTCTATCTATCTATCTATCTGCTTGCCTGTCTATCTATCTATCTATATGTTTGCCTGTCTATCTATCTATCTATCTGCTTGCCTGTCTATCTATCTATCTATATGTTTGCCTGTCTATCTATCTGTCTATCTGCTTGCCTGTCTATCTATCTGCTTGCCTGTCATCTATCTATCTTTTATGTTTGCCTGTCTATCTATCTGCTTGCCTGTCTATATCTAATCTATCTGTTTTTCCTGTCCTAAACATCTGTTATCTGTTTCCTGTCATCTATCTATCTATCTGTTGCCTGTCTATCTATCTATCCCTTTTTTTGCCTGTCATCTATCTATCTATCTGCTGCCTGTCTGTCATCTATCTATCTGTTTGCCTGTCTAAACTATCTGCTTGCCTGTCTATCTATCTATCTAAAATGTTTGGCCCGTCTATCTATCATCTATCTGCTTGCCTGTCTATTAATCTTATCTATATGTTTGCCTGTCTATCTATCTGCTATCTGCTTGCCTTTTCTATCTATCCTTTTTTTTTTTTTTACTATCTGCTTGCCTGTCTATCTATCTATCTATCTGCTTGCCTGTCTATCTATCTATGTATCTGTTTGCCTGTCTAGCTATCTATCTATCTATATGTTTGCCTGTCTATCTATCTGCTTGCCTGTCCTATCTATCTATCTATCTGTTTGCCTGTCTATCTATCTAACTTGCCCTGTCTATTATCATCTATATGTTGCCTGTCTATCTATCTTTCTTGCCTGTCTATCTATCTATCTATATGTTTGCCTGTCTATCTATCTATCTATCTGCTTGCCTGTCTATCTATCTATCTATATGTTTGCCTGTCTATCTATCTATCTATCTGCTTGCCTGTCTATCTATCTGCTTGCCTGTCTATCTATCTATCTATATGTTTGCCTGTCTATCTATCTGCTTGCCTGTCTATCTATCTATCTATATGTTTGCCTGTCTATCTATCTATCTATCTGCTTGCCTGTCTATCTATCTATCTATATGTTTGCCTGTCTATCTATCTATCTATCTGTTTGCCTGTCTATCTATCTATCTATCTGCTTGCCTGTCTATCTATCTATCTATATGTTTGGCTGTCTATCTATCTATCTATCTGCTTGCCTGTCTATCTGCTTGCCTATCTATCTATCTGCTTGCCTGTCTATCTATCTATCTATCTGCTTGCCTGTCTATTCTATCTATTATATGTTTGCCCGTCTATCTATCTGTCCTATCTGCCTTGCCTGTCTATCTATCTATCTATCTGCTTGCCTGTCTATCTATCTATCTATCTGCTTGCCTGTCTATCTATCTATCTATATGTTTGCCTGTCTATCTATCTATCTATCTGCTTGCCTGTCTATCTATCTATCTATCTGTTTTCCTGTCCCATCTAAACTGCTTGCCTGTCTATCTATCTATCTATATGTTTGCCTGTCTATCTATCTGCTTTTCCTGTCTATCTATCTATCTATGGTTTTCCTGTCTATCTATCTATCTATATGTTTGCCTGTCTATCTATCTATCTATCTGCTTGGGCCCGTCTATTCTATCTATCTATCTGTTTGCCTGTCTATCTATCTGCTTGCCTGTCTATCTATCTATCTATATTGTTGCCTGTCTATCTATCTTTTCTATCTGTTTGCCTTCTATTTATCTATCTATTGTTTGCCTGTCTATCTATCTGCTTGCCCGTCTATCTATCTATCATATGTTTGCCTGTCTATCCCATCTATCTATCTGCTTGCCTGTCTATCTATCTATCTATATGTTTGCCGTCTATCTATCTGCTTGCCTGTCTAAACTATCTTCTATATGTTTGGGCCCGTCTATCTATCTATCTATCTGCTTTTCCTGTCTATCTATCTATCTATATGTTTGCCTGTCTATCTATCTCATCTGCTTGCCTGTCTATCTATCATCTATCTGCTTTCCTGTCTATCTATCTATCTATATGTTTGCCTTCTATCTTCTATCTATCTATCTGCTTGCCTGTCTATCTATCTATCTATATGTTTGCCTGTCTATCTATCTACTATCTGCTTGCCTGTCATCTATCATCTATCTGCTTGCCTGTCTATCTATCTATCTATATGTTGCCTGTCTATTATCTTCTATCTGCTTGCCCCGTCTATCTATCTATCTATATGTTTTTCCTGTCTATCTATTTCTACTGCTTGCCTGTTACTATCTATCTATTTGCTTGCCTGTCTATCTTCTATCTATTGTTTTCCTGTCTATCTATCTATCTATCTGTTTTCCTGTCTATCTATCTGTTGCCTGCATCTTATGTTTGCCTGTCTATCTATCTATTATTATGCTGCCTGTCTATCTATTACTATTGTTTGCCTGTCTTTATCTGCTTGCCGCTATCTATCTATCTATATGTTTGCCTGTCTATCTATCTGTTGCCGTCTATCTATCTATTATATGTTTGCCTTCTATCTATCTATCTGCTTGCCTGGGCATCTATCTATCTATATGTTTGCCTGTCTATTCTTTTCCGCTATCTATCATCTATATGTTTTCCTGTATCTATTATCTACTGTGCCGTTATTTTCTATCTATAGTTTTTGCCTGTCTATCTATCTTCTATCTGCTGCCTGTCTATCTATCAAACTATTGCTTGCCTGTCTATCTATCTATCTATATGTTGCCTGTCTATCTATCTATCTATCTGCTTGCCTGTCTATCTATCTATCTATTGTTTGCCTGTCTATCTATCTTCCCATCTGCTTGCCTGTCTATCTATCTATCTATCTGCTTGCCTGTCTATCTATCTATCTATTGTTTGCCTGTCTATTATCTATCTATTGCTTGCCTGTCTGCTATCTATCATCGTTGCCTTCTAAAATTTGCTTGCCTGTCTATCTATCTATCTATATGTTTGCCTGCTTCTATCTGCTTGCCCGTCTATCTATCTATCTATATGTTTCCCGTCTATCTATCTGCCTGTCCCATCTATCTATCTATTGTTTTCCTGTCTATCTATCTATCTATCTGCTTGCCTGTCTATCTATCTATCTATATGTTTGCCTGTCTATCTATCTGTGCCCGTCTATCTTTATCATTGTTTTCCTGTCTATCTTTTTCTATCTATCTGCTTTCCCGTCTATCTATCTATCTATATGTTTGCCTGTCTATCTATCTTCTATCTGCTTGCCTGTCTATCTATCTATCTACTGTTTGCCTGTCTATCTATCTACTATATGTTGCCTGTCTATCTATCTATCTATCTGCTTGCCCGTCTATCTATCTATCTATCTGTTGCCTGTCTATCTATCTATCTATTGTTTGCCTGTCTATTATCTGTTGCTTTTCTATCAAATTTTTCATCTGCTTGCCTGTTATCTATCTTCTATCTGTTGCCTGTCTATCTATCTATCTATTGTTTGCCTGTCTATTATCTAACTGTTTTCCTCTATCTATCTTCTATCTGTTTTCCGTTTTTATATAATTCTGTTTTCCTTTTCTATCAAACTATCTATCTGCTTTGCCTGTCTATCTCCCTCATATGGGCCATTTAAAATTACTGTTGCCCTTTTCTTTTTAATTTTGCCGCCCCTTCCTTTTTCCCCTTCCACGGCCTGTAACACAGTGGGCCAACCCCCCTGATTTAAAGGGGGTTTCAAGCTACCAATTTTCTTCCGCATTCACATCCATTCCCCCTTGGCCGTTATCTATCATCTTAGTTTCCCTGTCATTTTTTTCGGGCCTGCTAAACACATTACATTTCCCATTTTCACAACTGCCGTTCTTCCCTTCTAATTGTGTTTATCATCTATCTGTTCCTTCACACTTACATCGTTTGCCTGTCTAATACTTGTTCTTGTCTATCAAACATCGCTTCCTGGAAAACTGCACGTTTCAAGTTACATTAACGTTTCGGAAAGTTGTATCTTTATTAAGTTTTCCGCCAATTTTCTGTTTTGGAAATTTTCTGTCTTTTTTTGGCCCACGAACCATTTAAAAAGAAATGTTTTTTCTTTTTAAACACGCCCTTCCTCCGAGGAAACCCAATCCCCCGATTGGGATTTCAAATAACCCCCAGAACTCTATCTCACCAACCTGCCTTTGAGGTTGAAGTCTTTTTTGTTCCCCCTTTTTTTCGGGGCCCTATAGGGAATACACATACAACCTGGCAGTTCTAATAGTGTTTATCATGTTTGGTTTTCAGGAAGAAAAGGGGGGCAAAACCGGCGAACTAATTTCTTTAAACGTCATTTCAAAGGAACACGAGTTCAAGCTAAAACCAGTATGTACTTGATGAGGCGAGTACCGTTTGGATGTGGTGCCTTACAAAATTTCAGGAAATGTTGGGTTAGCAATTCCCAAAAACCCTGTTCGGGATCGTACATTCAAGTCTCTTACCCCTGAAGCTTTTTTCGTTTTTCTGCAGGATTTTTTGGGGAAATGACCGGGGTTTTAGAAATGGAGTTTTTCAAAGGAAATTCTAAAAGTTTTGGGGCCCCTTTTTTCAAGGCAAAAAAACAAGCCATGTATTTTTAAGAAACTGTTCGTTGATGCATTAATTTAATTATTCCTTGGTAAATTTCGTGTAAGAGAGCATTCACCCAAACAGGTAAGGAGCTTAGAACAAGTTATTCCTGAAGTTATTAGTAACTCCGATTATAAAGACAGTAGAAATTACCCCAATATTCAGTTTGCAATTTTTTTCAAGTACTAAAACAAAAAACTA
>JACEEZ010000828.1:66552-102226 GCA_016584305.1 Chionoecetes opilio | reverse complement strand
TTTAAAAATATGTTAAATAAGGTGAGTCAATATTTGCCTGTGGTTGTGAGAGTGAGGTGTGTTGTGAGAGTGAGGTGTGTTGTGAGAGTAAGGTGTGGGGAGTGAAATCTATTATCAACCAGCGGCGGGAGAACTTCTCTTAAGGGAGAAGTAAGGCACATTGATAGGTATTGCACAATATTTACTGTGCATGTTTTTGCAGCAAGGAGCTGCAGTGTGGTGAAGTGTGGCTGGGGACGTAACACGTCTGAGCTGAGATTATAAATAGGATGGGAGTTGTATTTTTATTATGTCTGTCCGTCCGTCCGTCCGTCCGTCCGTCCGTCTGTCTGTCTGTCTGTCTGTCTGTCTGTCTGTCTGTGTCTGTGTCTGTGTCTGTGTCTCTGTCTGTCTCTGTCTGTCTCTGTCTGTCTCTGTCTGTCTGTCTGTCTGTCTGTCATGGCGAAAAAACTCAAATTCTTTTCATTCTGACCTTCAATATATATTTTTTTGTCCTACCTACTGTGTTGATAATCTCTACACAATAATCTAAATTTCTTTGTTTTCCTTCTTTTAAATTTGACTTTTTTAGATAATTATCCGCTTGTTTATATATCGGCACAATTTTTTGTTTATTTCATGTTGACCTAAATCTAATGACCTTCTAACCTATCTAATATTAATGAATGCCACGTATTCCTTGGTCAACATTTTTTTTTTCTTTGATCTAAATTGAAAGGGATAAGTTCTTAAGTCTTTATTTCTTTTTCTAGCATTTATTTTTCTCTATTTTGTCATCCTCTATATTTTTCTATATTAAATTAATATATTTAATCTTCTCTACTCCTCTCTATGTAATTGTTCTCTTTGTTTTTCTCTATTTCATTCTCATTCGGTTTCCATCCTTCTCTTTGTACCTTCATCTTGAATTTCCTTTCAAACAGTTATATTGAAGCTACTGTACACGGACATTGTTCTTCTCCTAAATCTATCAATAGTGGTGTTCCCCAGGGTTCTGTCCTGCCCCCCACTCTCTTTATATTATTCATTAATGATCTAAGTGTCATGCTCGAACTCTGCACCAGTAAAGATTCCAGGTGTTAGTTAAATGGTTTGAGGTGGTTGGTGAAGCCGTGACGGAGTTTTAGTCAAGGCACTGGGTAGGCAGGGTAGTCAGTCGCGCAGTAACTCAGGTGTGAGGCAGCGTGGCTCAATGGAATACAACAAGAAAATGTAAGGTGATTGTTCTCGTCCGAACCTCAGGTGTTTCGCCTATATGACTAAAGGTATGTTAGTTTATTTGTGTACTTGTTTATTTACGTAGTGTCAAAAAGTGTTTGTTTATAATATGCTTCTGGAACGAGGTGTACCTACCGATGTATGTAGGGATTAGAAGTCTATACTTGTCTGTTCAGTGCGTATGGAAAGTGTTTGATTAATACTATATATTTAATGGGTTGTGTCATTGGTGTTCATTTTAAGGAATTTTTGTTGAGTGATATCAAGAGGATTATACAGTGCACTTTATGCATTTACACAAGCGTTGGGTAAATGTATTACAGGAGTTGTGGTGAGGCGAGGGTGACAGGCCGTGGTGTGCAGAATGCTAGCTACGAGCCCAAGTCAGACGCCAGAGAGTGGCTTCTCGCAAGAGGAACGTGGGGTGCCAATTTCACAAAGAGTAATTACTAGTTCTCGTGTTCAACAACACCAAACTAGAAAAGTAGAGTTGGTGTTAAGCACGAGAAACAAAGTGTTGGGTTGCTAATACAAGGGTGTGGTAATGGTTGTTAGTTTCAAAGGATGTGAAAGAGTTGACGCTGTGAATGTATGTCTAATTCGTGAATTATATGAACACTATTGGCAGCAGTTCTTTTATGATCCCCATTCTTGTGTGGCACGGTTCACCAGAATAAGCAGTTACTTAAGTAGTTGTCTCCATGTGGTTCGAATGGTTTCCGCAAGGACATTCCATTGATTCCCTACACTCGACACCAAGTCTAACTCAAAGCCCTATCAACTCCTACGCTGATGATTCTACCATACATTTTTCAACGTCGTTTATTAGACTTCCAACTCAACAGGAACTAAGTGATTTACGGAGAGATGCCACCGAGCACCTAACGTCTGATCTTTCTATAATTTCTTATTAGGGCAAAGCAAACCTTGTTTTGTTGAATGCTTCAAAAACCCAATAACATCACCTATCTACTCGACAAAACCTACCAGACAACTATCCCCTCATCTTCAATGACACTCAACTATCTCCTTTCACATTTCAAAATTTCACAAATTTCACATTTCATCTCTTGCTAAAACAGCTCCTAAGAAGTTAGGTGTCCTGTGGCATCTGCGTCCTTTTTTTTCTCCCTCCCAATTACCTGCTCTCTACAGGGGCCTTATCCGCCCATGTATGGAGTAAATCTCCCATGTTTGGGGAGGATCCACTCATACAGCTCTCCTAAACAGGGTTGAGTCAAAAGCTTTTCGTCTCATCAACTCCTCTCCTCTGACTGACTGTCTTCAATCTTTAAAACACCGCCGCTATGTTGCTTATCTTGCTATCTTCTACCGTTATTTTCATGCTCACTGTTCTTCTGAATTTGCTAGCTGTATCCCTCCCTCCCTCCCACGGCCTCGCTGCGCAAGACTTTCTACTCATTATCATCCCTATTCTGTTCATCTTCCTAATGCAAGAGTTAATCAGTATCTTTACACTTTCGTCCCTTTTTTTTTTTTTTTTTTGACGTTGAAGCCCGTAGGCTTGATTGCGCCAGTAGGCTATTTATTATATCAGTATGGAGAGAAGTGATAGTTGGTCCTCCGTCCGTTGGTTGGCGCAGGCTGGATTTTTATAGTGGCACCTGTGAGTCCTGTGATGTTATAGGTGAAGGTCCGTTTTTCTATGATGGTCTATCCTCAGTTTGTAGGCACACGCTGCTACCTGTTGTCCCATCGCCGCACTTGAAGTCGCAGTTGACGGAACAGGAATGCAGCATGCGGGTTGCTTCGGCCACTCGACGATGGATTGACGGCTTTGAAGTATGAAAAGCCTATTTTTGGGTCCCTGACAGAGCTAGTGCACTAAGCTATAGGATAGGAAAGATCGCCACCCAGGGCAAACCCTGGGTATACAGGCAACCAATTCCAACATCTGGTTACACATTACCAGGCTACACATAGATAATCTGAAAAAGAAACATACGTCTGGCAACGCCGTGCCATCTGACCGAGGCCGGCTGTCCGCCAGCCGGCTCGGAACCATCATAACCATCCCAAAAATCATCCCCGGGGAGAGGGGCTGAAAACTTGGCGGGGAAGGAAGGGTGGGAGGCCGAAGGCCGTGCACTAGCTCGTCAGGGACCCAAAAATAGGCTTTTCATACTTCAAAGCCGCCCATTTTAGGTCCCAAAGGGGCTAGTGCACTAAGCTACCTGCCACTTGGAGACGGGGCAAAAAGCCCCCGACCCCCGCGGGGAGGCAAAAAAAGCAACTGCACAAGAACAAAACGATACCACTAGTATACTCACCCGAATCAAGCGGAGACGTCAATGGGAGGCCCGGCGTCCACCACCCCAGCCCCCCCGGACGGGGGAGTCCCAGGGCAAAAACAGGGGAAGTCCACGACGGAGTGGGACAGGTAACGAGCCACGAAGCACGAGGCCGTACTCCACTGTCCCCCTTCCCGTACCCTCTCCAAGGAAGGGGTGGCGGAGGAAGGCCAGAGACGGCAAGCAACACCCCGGACGTCATGGGCGCGAGGGGCGTGACCCGGATCCGCCGACTCGATGACGCCCCGGAGCCGGCCGGCAATCCCCCTGGTGGGGGAGGGACGACCAGTGACAGGATCGCGGAACAGGAACTGCAGGTCGCACGCCCAGGGCTCGGAAGCATCCAGGTAACACCGGAGCGCCGAAACCGGGCACAAGGGGTGTGCGGCGTCCCCAGCAGACCAAGCCGGAACGACGGACCGGTTGGTGACGGGGGGTCCTGCCGCTCGTTTCTTACCCAGCCCCTTTGGGGCGAGAGGGAGAGGGGGGAAACAGCGGAGCCGTCCCGCGAGAAGGCGTCCCTGGGGGAAAACGGGTCAGCCGCCCTCAGCTGAGAAGCCCGAAACCCCGTAGCCAGGGCCACCAGGAACAAGGCCTTCTGAAGGAGGCGAGGTCCGGCAGCGTCCGACCCAAACTGGTCGCCCGGGCAGGAACCGGAGAACCTTCTCCAGGGACCAGAAGGGGACCAGGACGACGGGGAGGGGGGTTTTGGTGAACAAACCCTCTTCAACAGGGTCACGGGAACGCCGGTCCCAGGACCAAACCCCAAACCGTATTTGAGGGGGTCAGCCAGGGCCGCAAGGTGAGTGGAGAGAGTAGCGGAGGACCTCCCACGGTCGTGGGCCAGGAAGGAAGGAAATCCAGGACGATCGTTCAGAGACGTCGTGGAGGCACTTGAGTTTGAGGAACGACTGAAAGGCCTTCCCAGTGAGACTGATACTGTCTCGTAGAGGACGGGCGAAGAGCCGCCAACATGCCCCCGCTACCGCGTCCGAGACCGTCCGACGGAGAGAGGTCCGGAGGGGAAAACTCCAGGCGTTTTAGCTTCAAGGGGGAAAGAAGCCTGGCCGGGACTCCTCCAACAAAGCGAGGGGCCCCCTAGAGGAACCGGGGAGGGACACCAGGCCTTCAGTTCGGAAAGAACCACGTTGCGCCGGGCCAGAGAGAGCCCACCATGGTCACCTTGCCCCTGTAGGAACGCAGTTTGTTGCATACCTTCAGGAGGACACTGGTGCAGGGGAGGCGGAAACAGGTAAACATGGCGCCACCTGTTCCAGTCTTCCGTGAGGGGCGGTCCGGGCCTCCCGCAGCTGTCCGGTCCCCCTTCGTCAAAAGGCCTGAAGTTGGGCATAGCGGGCGGGACGCAAAGAGGGTCCACCTCCGGATGCCCCACCGCCCGACAGAGAGCCGAAAAAGCGCTCCGGGTAAAAGCTGCCACTCTACGACGAGCCCTGGAAGCGAGACAGTGCGTCGGCCCACACATTCTCCACTCCCGGCAGAACCTGGCAGACAGATGAAGGTGGGAAACGGGCCGCCAGGCCGAAGATCTGCCCCCGAAAGGGACAACAGAAGGGCGGATCTGGAAGTCCCTTTGGCGGGCGAGACATTTGGACGCGACCATGTTTTGTCCATCTCGAAGAGAGAGCCGTCCCATCTGGGATCGGGTTCGATCGGAGGAAGGGGGAAAGGGCCCAGCACTCCTTGACGTTGATGGTGGAGTCTGCGCTCCACCCCGGACCACCCGCCGAAACCTGCCGGCCGTCGGAGGATTGTAACCCCACCCGACGTCCGACGCATCCGACATCACAAAAGACCGTAGGGGCGGAGGAGCCCCCCCGGTCCCGCGGAGAAACCGCCCTCCACCAACCACTCGTCCAGTAGTGTGAGGGCCAGGGGAGGGACGGGCCGGAGCAAGTCGCGGGGTCCGCACCGGAACGGCTGTGTTCACCACCCGGACAAGGCGACGGAGACGAAGACGGCCCAGGGGAGTGACTTCTGCGGCGAAGTTGAGCGAGCCGAAAAAGGGACTCCCAATGCCTCCTTGACAAAAAACGGGCCCACCGAGGCCCGGGAAGAGGCGTTGATGAAGCTTGGCCGCATTTTTCCCCCGAGATGCGGACCGCAGCTGAACGGGAGTCCCATTGCATGCCCAGCCAAGTAATGCGGGGAGGGGGAAGGACGGACTTTCCCTTGTTGACTAGGAACCCCATCTCCCCCGCCACCCCCCCAAAGCTCGGTCCAGCTGAAAAACCGCTTCCTCCTGAGACGGGGCGGACACCAGCCAATCGTCCAAATACATGAGGCAATTGGACCCCTGCGGACACCATCCGCTGAGCCACCACCTTGGTGAGCCCGTAAAAACCCTCGGAGGGGAGGAGAGGCCGAAGGGCAGTCGGGTGAACTGCCACGTGTCCGATCCCACCTGGAAGGCCAGGAGCGCCGGAACCGAGGATGAAATGGGGACATGCCAGTTTGGCGTCCTTGAGATCGAGGGGGGCGCCCTCCAGTCCCCTTGCCTCAGCCGAAGGCGGACCTGGGCCAAGGTCAGCATACGGAAACCGGTGGTTTGCGCACAAATCCGTTTAGGGCGGCTGAGGTCCAAGATAAGCCGCCCCTTCGAAGAGTCCTTCTTGGGTTTCGATGAAAAAAGCGGGAAAGGAAGACCTTTCCCCGCGGGCCCTTTTCCACTACCCCGGAGGAGTGCATGTCCGACACGTGGGGGGCGAGCAAATGTGGAGACCGGCGTCCAAGAAGGAGGTCGCCGAAGGGGCGGTAGGGCAATCCAGGGCCAAGAAAGACCGTTTCGAACCACCCTGGCGGGCCCAACCTCTTGCGGCCAGGCTGCCCGAAACCCGGACAGGAGGGCCCCGGAAGGGAGCTCAGAAGCGAGAGCGACCCTTGGAGGAAGGCTTGTGGACAGTAGCGGGCCCCGAGCGAAAGGCCCGAGACCCAGGCCCCTGAACCCGGAAGGCCCACCCGACTGGGACGACGAGGATCCTGGGGGCCCATCCACACGGGGGTGAGTACTCCTGGACTGCCCCTCCCGACGAGAAGAGCCCCGACGAAACACTGCTGGGACCCCCTCCCGGAACCCCCCGGCCCAGACGGTCTGGGGGCCGGAGTAGACACCAGAGTGACGGTGGGGGGGATTGAGGCGGACCCCTGCTGCAAAGGGGGGCTCCGACAAGACCTCCGAATCGAAGGGACTAATCCGGAAATCTGCTGTCGAGTCAGCTCCGGCAGGCCCCGAAAAACCTCGCGCCGAAAAGCCAAGCGGGCAGTGACGGCCCTGTCAATGGCAGGGCGGGACCTCGGGAGGAGGGGGGCGCCGAATGCATCACAGGGCGGTCGACAAAGCCCGACAGACATCCGACCGGGAGGCCGGGGAGAGAAAGAGTGATCCACGGCGAAAGGGGGGAGAGCCACTCCGCCAGCTGACTGAAGAAGGCAACAGAAGAGGTCAACAGGGAGGCGTGTTGCCGCTCCTGAAAGTCCCGGCGAAAAAGCTCCTCCTTCACCGGTTGCGCCCGCCACGGGAGGTCCTTGGTTTGAAAAAAAGGGACACCCGGAGGAAATCAGCCATCACACGTGGGAAAGCCACCAGAGGCCGGGAGAACCGGGATCGGGGCCCAGGACGAGAAGGACCCGGGTTTACACTGGGGGTACCCGCTCTCCACACTTCGGCAGGGGCCGGCCGGCCTTCATCCAGGGCAACCGGTTTTTGGCCCCCGAGAGAAAGCCACCTGGGACCTGGCTTCCCTCCACGCACGGGAAGCCATCCCTGACCAAACTAGGCTCAGCCAGTAAGGAGGCCAGAGCATCCAAAGCGGCCGCCGAAGAAACCGCAGGCTGCTTCGAGGGAGCGTTCATGCGGAGAAAGGAATCCGGCGGTAGAGGAAGGACTCCTGTCCCCGTCCACCCGGGAGCGACGCACCTCCAAGTCCGGAACTGGGGCCCCCGGAGCCGTCCTCCAGACGACCGATGGCAACAAGCCGCCCGTCAACCGTCTCACAAGCAATCGACGGTGGCATCGGTGCCCAGGTAAACAGGACGGAGGAAGAAGGGGAGTCCAAGGCATCCTCCGCAGCGGGACGAGGGAAGTGCACCTAGAAGGCACCTCAGAAGAAAAGGCGGAGGAAGGGCCCGGCGGACAGGAAGCCAGGGGGTGGAAGTCCCCCAACCGTCGTCGCTTGGGCACGGGTAGGCCAGCATCCTCTTCCCCGTCGGAGCACACCAGGTAGTCATCCTCGACTACCACAGACTCAGAAGGAGGCACCGGTGAGAGGGAAGCAGGCGATGGGGACCTGCGACGCCTCGGTGCGAGAATGGGACCCAGAAGTTTAAGTGGCCCTCCATTCTTGCCATGAAGGAGTCACTGAAGACATCCAAGCCCACAACCCCGGAGGCACAGGAGGTGAGGGTGGGGAAGGCCCAGGAGACGCCTGACCAGCCGTAGGAGCCACAGACCCAGCAGGCAAGTCCTCGACCTGGGAGTCGCGGTCATGGTGAGGGACTGAGGAGACCGCCAGATCTTGCTCCACCGTCGCACGATCGACGCCGAGCTCATGGAAGCAGAGGGAGGGGTCGGGAGGTGCGAGACGAGGAGGAGATGGACGACTTTGGCGAGGCCCAGCCGAGAACCCAGAGACCCGGGCCGCCCCGGGACAGACGGGAAGTGGCTGCGTTGGCGAGACTTCAAAGCCTTCGACCACCCACTCCTTGAGGTCAGCATAGGCCTCGCCAGTAAAGCAGGGGACACCCCCCCCCGGGGGGATGAGCCGCAGCCATCCCCAGCATACCGGGCAATCGGCGGGACGAAAAAGGTCCGACAGAAGGCACGGGGCGTGCGAGGAGCAGAACTGGTGGCCATAAAAGATACTAAATGACCTAAAATGACCTAAATGACCTAAAAGACACCGAGCAGCCCTGGGCCTCACAAATGATCCGCTGGAAAAGAAGGGTAAAACAGTGAGGGGGAAAGGGGCTAGACGCAACACGAAACGCCCCCAAAACCCCCACCTGCATAGCCACACGCACTGCCCCGACCCCCAGGGAAAGTGGGATGGTCGGGAGGGGGGGGTTTGACGTTGGCAGCCAGGGACCGCCTCAACTCCCCTACCCGGCCCATGGGAGGGTCCGGGCGAGGGAGCGGGGAAGGTTGGGCACCAGCAAGAGGCGACGTAAAACCCTCCGCCCATCTCAGCGCACCGTGGCAGGCCAGGGGCGTGGCAGACCAGGTACCCCAAACCCCCCGCACGAGCCCATGGGAGGGTCCGGCGGGGGGTGGGGCGTGGCTGGGAGAACTACGTAACCATCCGCCCATCTCAGCTTACACGTGGCAGACCAGGAACCACCGAACCCCCCCGCACCGGCCTATGGGAGGGCCGGGCGGGGGGAGGGGCGTGGCTGGGAGAACTACGTAACCATCCGCCCATCTCAGCTTACACGTGGCAGACCAGGAACCACCGAACCCCCCCGCACCGGCCGATGGGAGGGCCGGGCGGGGGGAGGGGCGTGGCTGGGAGAACTACGTAACCATCCGCCCATCTCAGCTTACACGTGGCAGACCAGGTGTCAGGCCAGGGACGCCCTGGCGGGGAAATAATGCCCAGGGGAGAAAGGGTGAAAGCCGCGCCCTTGGGGCGTAGCTTAACACCACAGACACAGACACCAGCCGAAAATATTTAAGACACAGCTGGCCCGGCCAGGATAAAGAATAAACTACACTCATCCCCGTAAAACCTTACAGAAGGATTACGAAGCATGAATGGGTAAAAACTTCACACACACCCACGTAAACACGAAAAAACAGCAGGTGCTTACCATATGGCCTGAATAAAAACAACACGTGTTACAGGAGACGCAGCAGGTGTTGATGTGATGAAGGCAAAAAAGAGAATGATGGTTCCGAGCCGGCTGGCGGACAGCCGGCCTCGGTCAGATGGCACGGCGTTGCCAGACGTATGTTTCTTTTTCAGATTATCTATGTGTAGCCTGGTAATGTGTAACCAGATGTTGGAATTGGTTGCCTGTATACCCAGGGTTTGCCCTGGGTGGCGATCTTTCCTATCCTATAGCTTAGTGCACTAGCTGTAAGGGGACCTAAAATTACAGTTGCTCCTTGGTGGGACTTGAACTCGGGACCTTGTGCTCACCTCCCAGGCTCTTGTCGACCACGTTAAAGATGGCCGAAAGAGTTTTATTTATGTATATCTCCGGCAGGATTCAAACTCGGGACATCGCCCCCACCACTCCAAGACTCTAACCACTCGGCCACCGCCTCCCCACAGTTACATATTAAAATTAATAGTGCTCCAGAGAAAATATCGAAGTGGGTTTTAGCTTATAAACTATCTGTATACATAAGAAAAACTAATTACATGCTTTTTCAAAATCGTTATGTTGCTAATATCTCAGGCTCAGTTTAACTTGTACAAAATGAAATTCAGAGTTACTCATATTAAATATCTGTGTGTTATTATTTACTAAAATTTAAGCTGGAAAAAACATGCATACAATCTGTAAGTTTGAATTTATCAAAAATATGTGAAATATTATACATAATTAAACACAACTTAACGACTGAAGCATTGCGAAGCATATACTATTCCCTATGTTATCCATACATCATTTACTGTGTATCTGTCTGGGGATGTACTTGGCCTCCCTCTGTAAAAGATGTTTTTATTGCACAAAATAAAATAATAAGAACAATTACCTTGCAAGACAAGTATGATCATACATATTTAATATTTAATGATTTTGGGTTACTGAAATTTGAGTTAAAAAAAAAAAAAAATCTTTTACTTATAATTTAAAATGTTATAAATAATAGTAGTGATGGTAATACTTTATTTACAGTTCTTCACTACAGCCAAGGTACGAGGGGAAACCATGTTGACTTGGTTTCCCATGTCCACAAGCACGAACAACATTATATAAATGTTCAATGCACAGTGTTGGTCCTAATTGTTGGAACAATTTACCAAATAATTTGAAAAGTATTACTAATTTGAATACATTTAAAAATAGAGTTTAAGACTTACTTGTTCCAACAACAAAATCAAAACATTAGGGATTAATATGAATGTCCTCCACATAATTTTTATTTTCAGTAGCATAATTAGTGTTTAATTGTATCAATCAACTTATGTAATTGTTATAGTAGTTAACATTTACTATTGATTTGTAAGTAAATTATTGCCGCCCTTCATATGTTTCTAATACTTTGTACACTGTACAAGGGAGCTGTTGCTCGTCGGACTAATGTCTAAGAACAAATTTGTAAATAATTATATAATATATGTATTTGTAAAGGTATGGCAATAAACTAAACAAATCTACTACTACTACTACTACTACTACTACTACTGCTCCTCCTCTTCCTCCTTCTCCTACTACTACTACTATTATTACTACTATTGTTACTGCTGCTCCTACTACTACTATATTATACTGCTACTACTATTACTCCTGCTACAGCTATACTACTAATTTTGATAGAAAAAAAAGGGAGAAAGAGGGAGAGAGAGGCAATGGGGTGTGGACAAAATAAGGTCACCAGACACCCAGGAAGGTCACCTCCGCCCCACACGTCCCCCCCCCCTCCCACGCGTCAGGTCTAGCTTGCTTTCCTAATGTCGCGGCGGCGCTGAGGGAACCGCGGTCTTAAAACCGGAGCCCCTGTCCACCCAGCAGTGAATGGGTACCGGGTGTTAGCCGGGGGTTTGTGGCCCGCCTCCCGGGGTGGTGGCTTCGGCCAACATAAACCACTAAGGATGAATGTTGAAATAAATGTTGATATGGAGACGGGGTAATACGAGCTTAGCTCTGGCCCTGTAAAATGCAACTAGATGCACACACA
This sequence comes from Chionoecetes opilio, assembly GCA_016584305.1. Classification (NCBI taxonomy): domain Eukaryota; kingdom Metazoa; phylum Arthropoda; class Malacostraca; order Decapoda; family Majidae; genus Chionoecetes; species Chionoecetes opilio. The sequence goes on along the minus strand of JACEEZ010000828.1, from coordinate 90,832 downwards.
CACACACACACACACACACACACACACACACACACACACACACACACACACACACACGCACACACACTAACACACACGCACACGCACGCACTAACACACACGCACTAACGCACACGCACACGCACGCACTAACACACACGCACACACACACGCACGCACTAACACACACACTAACACGCACTAACACACACACTAACACGCACTAACACACACACTAACACGCACTAACACACACACGCACTAACACACACACGCACTAACACACACACGCACTAACACACACACGCACTAACACACAACGCCACTAACACACACACGCACTAACACACACACGCACTAACACACACACGCACTAACACACACACGCACTAACACACACACGCACTAACACACACACGCACTAACACACACACGCACTAACACACATGCACTAACACACACACGCACTAACACACACACGCACTAACACACACACGCACTAACACACACACGCACTAACACACACGCGCACTAACACGCACACGCACTAACACGCACACGCACTAACACACTAACACACACACACTAACACACACTAACACTAACACTAACACACACACTAACACACTACACACACACACTAACACACACACACTAACACACTAACACCACACACACTAACATACACACACTAACACACACACACACACACTAACACACACACACACACACTAACACACACACACTAACACACACACACACAGAAGGTTCCAAATATACACTTCTCTCGTCATTGTTAGTTCAGAGTAAGAGATAGAACCAAAATATATCTGCTTCTTCAATAGAATATACATTATCTCCTCCTCTTCCTCCTCCTCCTCCTCTTCCTCCTCCGATGCAGAAAAGTCCTTTTCAAAGCAAGATGCAAGAAAGATGATGAAAGAAAACAAAAGATGCAAGAAAGTCCTTATTGATATATTGGCTTTGAGAAGATGAATGGGAGGAGGAGGATACATAGGAATGACGGTACAAAGAAACCTATTGGTCTATAACGAGGGTATCTGCTGAACTACATAATACTAACTATAAACTACATGTTAGATGACAGGTGGAAGGTGGGAAGGAGAAGGAGGAACAGGAAGAGGAAATGATGGAAGAGCAAAATATTGTGTTTACGAGAAGAAAAAAAAATATGCGAAAATAAACAGAAGTTGAAAAGTTTATATAAAAAAACGTCTCATTGTCCTTCCTCTCGTGTATTCCTGCACATGTCCTCTTCCCCGTCCCTCCTCAACCATCTACTGTCCTACAACCTCTTGTCGTCCATTTTCCGTCTACCTTCCCCCCCTTCCCCCCCCCCCCCCCCCGTCAAAATATCGTCAATATTCAAACCTTCAACGTAAGAATTTCAATCTTCGAACAATACGGGTATAAAGAAATTAACTAGTTTACAATTTAGGTGTGTTGGGAATAACACACACACACACACACACACACACACACACACACACACACACCGTAGGGTACTACGGTGTAAGGGAACTACTAGAGTAAGGGTACTCCGTAGTGTATAGTGGTAGCACGCTCGGCTCACAACCGAGAAGCCATGGGTTCGATCTCCGGGCGGAGCGAAAACATACGGGCGGTCTAATTAAAACCCAAGTCCCTGTCCACCCAGCAGTGAATGGGTACCAGGTGTTAGCTGGGGGTTTGTGACGTGCCTCCCGGGTTGTTGGCTTCTCCCAACACTACGCACTAAGGATGAATGATACAATAATGTTGATATGGAGACGGGGCCATACGTGCGTAGCTCAGGCCCTGTAAAATACAACTAGATTAATACACCTAGTTGAATACACCACACACACACAACATAAATAAAAATGAAAAATAATAAAAATGGAAAGGACTAGGTTATACAAATAAGGAAGAGAGAGAGAGAGAGAGAGAGAGAGAGAGAGAGAGAGAGAGGAGAGAGAGAGAGAGAGAGAGAGAGAGAGGGGAGAGAGAGAGAGAGAGAGAGAAGAGAGAGAGCGAGCGAGCGAGCGAGCGAGAGAGAGAGAGAGAGAGAGAGAGAGAGAGAGAGAGAGAGAGAGAGAGAGAGAAGAGAGAGAGAGAGAGAGAGAGAGAGAGAGAGAGAGAGAGAGAGAGAAGAGAGAGAGAGAGAGAGAGATAACTTTGAGGAACAATATCAATATTCACACATTTGCAACCCTCTCTGCTCTCTCTCTCTCTCTCTCTCTCCTCTCTTCTTTTCTCTCTCTCTCTCTCTCTCTCTCTCTCTCTCTCTCTCTCTCTCCCCTCTCTCTCTCCTCCTCCCCTCGTCTCTCTCTCTCTCTTCTCTCTCAAAACGTTTATCCAGGGAACAAAGGATAGACAAACAGATAGCTTTCCGAGAGTGATTAAAAGTTTTGCCGCATAACTAATGTCTTGAAACCGAGATGGACCTGTCATTACCTACGGGACAATAATATATAGTAAATAATAATATAAATAATGAGTATATAATAATAATATTAATAATAAAATAAAGTAATAAATAATGAATAACTAAGCAATACGCACACAAGTCTCCCTAACCTTCCTTTCTCTCCCACAAAATTAATAATAAATTTTCATATTGCATTTCTTTCAACAAATATTTACAAAGAAAATGCGTAAAAAACTTGATTCCTCATAAAAAGCTATATATTGTGTGTATGTGAGAGAGAAGATAAAAAAAAAAGAGGAAGGAGGGATAAAGTAATAAATGATGGTGTTTGAGAGAATCACGAAGGAGGAAAATTAGTTAGTAGAATTATGAAGAAAACATACTACAAATTAGTTAATTCTCCTCTCTCTCTCTCTCTCTCTCTCATCTCTCTCTCTCTCTCTCTCTCCTCTTCTCTCGTCTCATCTCTCTCTCTCTCTCTCTCTCTCTCTCTCTCTCTCTCTCTCGTCATCTCTCCTCTCCTCTCGTCTCTCTCTCTCTCTCTCTCCTCTCTCTCTCTCTCTCTCTCGCTCTCTCTCTCTCTCTCCTCTCTCTCTCTCTCCTCTCTCTCTCCTCTCTTCTCTCTCTCTCTTTCTCTTTCTCTCTTTCTCTTTTCCCCTTTCCTTTCTCTTCTCTCTTTCTCTTTCTCTCTCTCGATAACGCCTCCTCGCCGCTGTTAAGGAAATGGAAGGGTGCTGTTGCACGCCTAGGAATCCGCTGTTGCCTTCTGCTGTTTCCGAAGTAAGAGAGCGTGAAATATAAGCAGGCAGTCCTTTCCATCCTTGCTTACAGGGCGGCGGTGGACGGGGAGGGAGGAGGGAGAAATGGAGAGACGGATTGGGGGATAGAGGGAAAGAGAGGGAAAGGGATGGAGAGCAGCACCTGGTAACAACCTCCCTATACAAGAAATACCACGCTGCCTCTCTCCCTACGACGTGAGGCACAACAGGCAGTCTCCAGGGACCTGCAGCCTGCATTGTTTCTTGACCCGATCTGCTCGCAAAGAAACCTCAAGGGAAGAACATGAAGAGTAAGAGGAGGAAGATGAGGAAGAAGAGGAAGAGTAGGAGGAGGAATATATAGAAAGAACATATTCCAGGAGACCTATTGGTATATAACTAGGGTATTTGCTGACCTACATACTACTGACTATCAAACTACATGAAGTAGCAATTGGAAAAAGACTACCATGTCCATAAAGAAGATAGGAACATGGAAGTTTCGTAGTGAAGAATGAGATGATATGAAGTAATCTAACTGATGCTTTTTTAACACTAACACTAATCGTTCCGGGGGACGTTATAATATAACTCGCAGTCGCGGAGCAATTCAAAACCCATTTACTTTACAGTACGCACCCAGTCTGTATTTAAATACTTTTTTGGTGCTGGTTTCCACAACATTTGCTGGTAATTTGTTACATCGATTAACAGCTCCAACATTGAAATAATTGTTACGGAGATCTGTGATGAAACGCTAACCATTCAGTTGTCTGAAAGGAGAAAGCTTGAAGACGTTCTTTTGATTAATTATATCAAATCTTTTAACGATCTTAAAAGTTTATGTCATGTCCCCACGAGGTCTGCGATCCTTTAAGGAAAACATTAAGTTTTCGCAGCCTTTCTTCATAAGATGAATTTCGCAGGGTTGGAATCAGTTTGGTGGCTCTTCTTTGAAGTGATTCTAATTTCGAGGACGCAAGGGTAGAGGACAAGGAAGAGAGAAAATAATTACATAATAATAAATAATTGAAAATACTTAAACCGCTGCGAGAAAAGAAATAACAAATTAACTGGTTTCATAAGAAAAACTTTCGAAAATAAGTCTGAAAAAGTCATTCCTACACTTTTCAATGCAATCGTACGTCCTCATCTTGAATATTGCGTCCAGTTCTGGTCACCCTACTATAGAAAAGACATAATCAAACTGGAGATAGTACAAAGAAAAGTTACTAAAATGATTCCGCGCTTGCGAAACAAACCATACGAAGAGCGATTGAAGGAACTTAACTTGTTCAGTTTGTCAAAACGTAGGTTGCAAGGAGACTTAATAAAATTGTTTATAATGTTCCATGGCTTCGATAATGTTAACATAAACGACTATTTGAATATTAATTGGACAAGCACTATTCGTAGTAATGGATACAAGATCATTGGTAAGCGAGTTCTGTCACATGAAGCGAAGCACTTCTTCTTTAATAGAGTTGTCAATATATGGAACTCTCTTCCAACACAAGTAGTTAATAGTAACACGGTTGAGGCGTTTAGGAACAAACTAGATAAATACTTAGCAACAACTACCCAACTCGATTACTTGGGCCCTACGTAAACTCTTATTTTCGTAGCGTTATCTTCAGTTTAGAGTCTGTCTCGCCTTCAATCTTTCCTATAAAATTCCATGGTAGTTTTTCTATACTGTATGGTGTTTTTTTCTCACTTTTTTCCTGCCAGCCTCGGCCGGAGGGAGAGGTGGGTGGGGTGGAGCCTTCAACTTTACTATTCTTTTATCTTTAACACGTAGAAACTATAGTGGTAGAAAGTAGTCACATAGGCAGCCTCGTTTGGCCCAGTAAGGCTGTTGCTGTCTGTTCTTCCTTTGTATTCCATTGTATTCCTTTGCCTCTCACCATCACTCATCACTTTCCCTCCTTCCCTCCCATCATTTATCACTCCTCAATATGTATATATATATTTTTTACCTCCATTCCTGTCTCCCCCCCTTTCCCCTCATCTTTCCTCAACCTTCCCTCTCTCTCTCTCTCTCCTCTCTCTCTCTCTCTCTCTCTCTCTCTCTCTCTCTCCTCTCTCTCCCCCTCTCTCCTCTCCTCTCTCTCTCTCTCTCTCTCTCTCCTCCTCTCTCTCTCTCTCTCTCTCTCTCCCCTCCTCCTCCCCCTCTCTCTCTCCCCTCTCTCTCTCTCTCTCTCCTCTCTCTCTCTCTCTCTCTCTTCTCTCTCTCTCTCCTCTCTCTCTCGCCTCTCTCTCTCTCTCTCTCCCCTCTCTCTCTCTCTCCTCTCTCTCTCTCTCTCTCTCTCTCTCTCTCTCTCTCTCTCCCTCCCCTCTCTCCTCTCTCTCTCTCCTCTCTCTCTCTCTCTCTCTCTCTCTCTCTCTCGTCTCCTCTCTCTCTCTCTCTCTCTCTCCTCTCTCTCTCTCCCCCTACTCTCTCTCTCTCTCTCTCTCTCTCTGTTTTTGGCACTTTTCTGGATATATTTGTATGCTATTTTAAAAAGCGAACCCTATTAACCCTATGTGTGTGTGTGTGGTGTGTGTGTGTGTGTGTGTGTGTGTGTGGTGTGTGTGTGTGTGTCTGCGTGAGTGTGTGTGTGTGTATTCATCTAGTTGTATTCATCTAGTTGTATTTTACAGGGCCAGAGCAACGCTCGTATGGCCCCGTCTCCATATCAACATTTTTATCTTTCATTCTTAGTGGTTGAGTGTAGGCCGAAGCCACCAACCCGGGGTCACAAACCCCCGGCTAACACCCGGTACCCATTTACTGCTGGGGGACAGGGACTGGGGTTTTAAGGAAACAGCCCATATGTTTTCCGCTCCGCCCGGGGATCGAACCCGGGACTTCTCGGTTGTGAACCAAGCGTGCTAACCACTACACCACGGAGTACGTGTGTGTGTGTGTGTGTGTGTGTGTGTGTGTGTGTGTGTGTGTGTGTGTGTGTGTGTGTGTGTGTGTGTGTGTGTGTGTGTGTGTGTGTGTGTGTGTGTGTGTGTGTGTGTGTGTGTGTGTGTGTCCTTTCCCTTGCATCTTCTTTTTATAGTCTGTTTATCTTTCTGTTCTTCCCACACTTTTATCACTGTTGCCTCCGTGTTTATAGTGGCTAGCGTGCCTGGCTACGAATTTGCGGGCCCTGGTTCGAATCCGGGCCATGGCAAGTCGGCGACCAGCCCAAGCAGCTGTTCTTCCTTCCTTTCGGGGTTGATAAATGGGTACCTGGGTAACCTGGGGAAGGTAACTGTGGTAACCCGGGTGTCACACTAACCCTGTGTCCCGAGGTAACGGGTCATCACCCACTACAGGCTCTAAGGGCTAATGCCACGGAGATGAGCACCGAATGCCACGCGCAGCTTAGCGTATTCTCCCATCTGTTTTTACCTTTACACTTTTATCGCCTCTTTTTTTACCACTTTGATCTTTCATTCTTTCCTACCTTCCATTTTTCTACTTTTTTCCTCTTATAAATTTTTCCTTTTTAATGCTACTTTGAATTTTTTTTTGCTACCCCCCACAGTTTTTTTTTAATCTTTCCCCCTTTTCATTCCCTTTCCTTTCTTTAAAGTATTTGCATCATATTTCCTCTTTATGTTCCTGTCTTCCTTTCTTCTAAAACCTATTCATTGGGTTTTCTATCACACAAAGGCGGCATTACAACCATTTACTCTAACTCGCACCAGTAATTATATCGACATTTGCTTTCCTCGACTTAACACTCCCGAATCGACTTACCACCTTCCTTTTCCGGCTTTTAAACAGGTAATTTTGCTTAAATTAAAGCACCCCAGGGTAGTATAGGTACCGGACACACAGTTGTTGCGTTGTGATTTAAAAAAAAAAATATACAATATATATATTTGTTCTTGAGTATTAATTTGATCGTTTTACTTCCAAATTCAAAACTTGCACTTATCGGTATTAATATCATCTGCCATTTTCTTTCCCCCAACTAACTAAGCGATAAAGGTCGTTTGAAATTGCATCTTTTGGCAGTTTTATTATTTTATTCGTTATTTTAGTACGCCTGCAAAACTTTGATACTTACGGGTGACCCCTTCGTAAATATCGTTTACATAGATTAAGAAAAGAAAGAACCTAGTACGATCTTTGCGGTAAAAACCCATTTAAAATATTTTGTCAGCTAAAACATTTCCATTTATTACGAGGGTTTGCTTTTTCTCAGAAAGCCAGTCTTCTAGCCAATTTGATTTTCCCCCAGTTATGCCGTGCGATTTTTAATTTTTTTAAGTAAACCTTATGGGGGTTTGTCAAACGCTTTTTGAAAGTCAGATAAATCACATCTATTGCTTTCGTCTCATCGAACTGTGTATACATATTAAAAAACCCAAAATTTTGGGGCAAAAACGTTTATTACGAAACGGGTTTTTTGGGAATGCTGAGATTTTTTTATCTTTTTTTTCTTCTAAATTTCCACTTTGTCTCGTATTAGTGTTTCCTTTAAATTTTACAACTACGGTGTGAGGCTGATCGATCTGTATTTTGCCGGTTGTGTCAATCACCTTTTTCTGTATTGGAGTAAACATTTGCAATTTTCCAATCACTGGGATTTTAATGGGGATTATGGTTTGTTAAAAAAAAATTAGAGAGGTTTGAAAATCTGGTGCTTCCTTCCTTTAAACTCGGGGTGCAATAAGCCCGGGCCCGGGGGATTTTTAATTTTAAGTGTTCTTTTGCTTTTTTTATTGTGTCCTCAAGGAATTCGAAATTGATCAATAAAATTACTTACTTTGATCGCAGCCCACTTCTTCCAGTCCTTTTAATATCTTCAAATGTAAAAACAGAAGCAAAGTAATCATTTAATCTTTTAGCCATTTCATTTCATTATTAGTTTGAATACCGTTTAATGCAAATGGACCTATTTCGCTGTATAACATTCTTCTTGCGCATTTACTGAAATTTTTTTTGGGGGTTTGGGGGGGGTTTCTGAACTTGCAATTATTTCGTTTTCTTACTTTTCTTTTATTAACTTTTTCGTATCGCACCCCATCTTTTGAAACGGTTTTTTTGTTTTCTTTTGGATGAATGTATTTACGAAGGCCCTTTTTTTCTGTAAAAACCCAGATTCGATTTGTCTGTTCCCCACTTGGGTTTATTTTTTTTTAACATGGGCCTTTTTTTCCGCTGGGAAAACAAAAAATTTATAGCATTGTTCAAGATATTGTTAAATATCCCCCCCGGTTCTCATATTCGATTTATTTTATAGCACGCTCCAATCTGTTTCTACAAAATCTCCTAAATCTTTCAAAGTTTTTTGTTTTTACAAAAATTTTTTCGTCGCTAAAGCTTTCTCTGTACCTTCGAGATTTATATTTTATCAAAGGATACAATTATATGATCGCTATGCCAAAAATTTAGGGGCCCAATATTCACACTCTTTACACCCTCATTTTTTTGCGAATATAACAACGGAGAGTTTACTATAAATACTTCACTTTCTTTTTGCTTTTTCGAAAAAGCAAAGGGCCAATATTTTCACCCCCGTGGGGTTTGTAAAATCAGATTTAACGACTTTTTAATAAAACGTTGTAGAAGTGTGATCTAAAAGAAGTTTAGGGGGGATTTCCCCAGGAAGAATGGGAAGGTTTTAAAACCAAAATATGACCAAACGAAATCTTACTCATTTTTATTAACTGGGCCCTACACTGGCTATCACGTTCTATTGGAACTGGGGTCTAAATGGATCCGATTATATTTTTTTTCGGGCCGATCTTTGCTGCAAAAAAAAGAGATTCCACGTTATTAAAATTTTTTCGTATTCGTGACCGAGGATAAACTGGCTTTTTTCTATATAATCTCCCCGCCTGTTATATTCTCCCTTTCACGGTAAACTTAAAATACCAGGGAAAATTTATTCAGCCAAAAAATCTCTATTTGTAGGTTCAACCAGGTTTCTGATATCCAATAAAAATTTTAATCTTCGGTCGCAACAAGGGCTTTGAGGTCGAACTTTTATTTCGAATGCTGCGCGCATTGAACATACAGGCTTTTACTATATTTCGAACCGCGGTTGCATCGTAGGGGAAGAGGAAGAGGAGAGGAGGAGGAGGAGGAGGAGGAGGAGGAGGAGGAGGAGGAGGAGGATGGAGGGGGGGAGGAGGAGGAGGAGGAGGAGGAATAATCCTGTAATCCGGGGAGGATTACATAGGATTATATAGGAATAACAGACATCAGGAGACTTATTGGTCCATGACGAGGGTATCTGCTGAAACTACATACTACTAACTATCAACTACTTGTAAGAAAACAGTTGGAAAATGATACCATGTCCCTAAAGAAGATAGGAACATGGAAGTTTCGTAGTGCAGAAAGATAGGGTATGAAATATACTAACTACAACTACCACTACCACTACAACTAATCGATCCGGGGGACTAAATAGAATTCGCGGGCACTATCCATCCCCATTTACTTTACAGTGCGCGTCAGCCTGTTTTATAAATGTAGTTACTGTGCTGGCTTCGACAACATTTACTGGTAACTTGTTCCATCGATCAACGACTCTCACATTGAAATAATTTTTACGGAGATCAGTGATGCAACGTTGACCGTTTAGTTTTAAACCATTATTTCTTGTCACTTGAGTTGAAAGTTCGAATAGGTTCTCTTGATTAATGACATCAAATCCTTTTAGGATCTTAAAGGTTTCTATCAGGTCCCCACGGATTCTACGATCCTTTAAGGAAAACATATTAAGTTTCCGCAGTCTCTCTTCATAAGATGAATTTTCGCGAGAATGGAATTTGTTTGGATGCTCTCCTTTGCACTGATTCCAATTTTGCTTGGTCTTTTACGAAACAGGGCGACCAGAATTGAACGGCATATTCCAAGTGCGGCCTAACCAAGGACGTGTATAATTGTGTCATTACTTTCGGAGTTTTGTGTTCAAAGTTGCGTTTAATAAAGCCCAACATCATATTCGCCTTTTTACTGGCAGCTAGGCAATGCGGACTGGTTTTAAGATCATTACTGATGATGACACCTAAATCCTTTTCCTGCCGTACTTCAGTTAACGATTTATTTTGCATTTGATAGTTATATTTGAGGTTATCGTTGCCTATATGCATTACTTAACATTTATGAGAATTGAATTTTAATAGCCATTTATCACTCCAGTCTGATAGTTTGTCGAGATCACTTTGTATGAGTTCGCAGTTTTCTCTAGTATATGCTTTACCGCCTAAGTTGGTGTCTTCTGCAAAATTCGATATTGTAGATACAAGTCCGCAGTCCAGATCGTTGATATATATCAGAAAAAGAGTAGGACCCAAGACCGAGCCCAGAGGCACCCCACTATAGTCTATTCACTTAAGCCTGGATTCCTGGGCTGGGAGCTGCTCGCTGCCTAGCCGAGTTTGTAAGGACGTCGCTGATTGGCTGATAGACTCGGGCTGGGTGGCGATGGTGGTGGTACTTGCCTCGCCGCAACCCAAAACCCTTGCGTTGCCTCAGAAAAATATTCATATTTCTTGGCTTTACTCATCTCTTACACAAAATAGGCCTATTTTGTTTGCATCAGTAAATCAGGCAGTGATTGTTCAACAGCAACACGCCATTCATAACTCAATAAGGTAAAAAATAAAGTCATGACTGACTATCACAAGAGTAGGCGGACTTTTAGGTTTTCAGTGCATTGAAATGTTGTACTCCTACCCGATATAACCAAGCTACCAGATAATAGTTATGAAAGTTGATCCTACCATCGTGTTCATAATACATTGCTGCATATCATGAGCATAAAAAAATTACAGTAAGACTTCACTAATATTAAGATAATTAAAGGAAAGTAAAAGAGTGTATAAACATTATTTCTTGCTTATTTTGTTTCAACTCGCTCTAACTCCATATGTTTTGGTCGCATTCAATTTTCAAGAACTGTTTCAAAATCCTTATACTTTTCCGCTTCCTGTGGTATGTAGCACGTACCAATAAGGAAAAGAGTAGGTGGTCAAAATGGCTAAGAAAGTTAAACTGTTTTCAAAACTGGTGCCGTGACGGGTGGAGCCTCTGATAGCTCTCCCGAAAACAGTCTCTCCTATATAGGGAGCAATGCTCACCCGTCACTGTGCCAGTTTGCAGTAGTAGTTTTAACTTTCTTAGCCATTTTGACCACCTACTCTTTTCCTTATTGGTACGTGCTACATACCACAGGAAGCGGAAAAGTATAAGGATTTTGAAACAGTTCTTGAAAATTGAATGTGACCAAACTTATGGAGTTAGAGCGAGTTGAAGCAAAATAAGCAAGAAATAATGTTTATACACTCTTTTACTTTCCTTTAATTATCTTAATATTAGTGTCGTCTTACTGTATTTTTTTTATGCTCATGATATGCAGCAATGTATTATGAACACGATGGTAAACTCAGCTTTCATAACTATTATCTGGTAGCCTGGTTATATCGGGTAGGAGTACAACATTTCAATGCACTGAAAACCTAAAAGTCCGCCTACTCTTGTGATAGTCAGTCATGACTTTATTTTTTACCCTATTGAGTTATGAATGGCGTGTTGTTGTTGAACAATCACTGCCTGATTTACTGATGCAAACAAAATAGGCCTATCTTGTGTAAGAGATGAGTAAAGCCAAGAAATATGAATATTTTTCTGAGGCAACGCAAGGGTTTTGGGTTGCGGCGAGGCAAGTACCACCACCATCGCCACCCTGCCCGAGGCTATCAGCCAATCAGCGACGTCGTTACATACTCGCCTAGGCATCGAGCCGCTCCCAGGAATCCAGCTTAAGTGAATAGACTATAGTAACATCTAACCAATCAGATGCCTAGCCATTTATTACTACCCGTTGTTTACGATTTGAAAGCCAATCGCCAATCCATGAACATAATTGCTCTCCTAAGCCATGTGCCCTTAGCTTGGTCAAAAGTCGCTTATGGGGAACTGTATCGAAGGTTTTCTGAAAATCAAGGTATATTACATCCGAGGGAATTTTAGCGTCCCAGTTTGAATAAATGACATTAACAAAATCGAGTAGGTTTGTTAAGCAGGATCTCTTATTTCGAAATCCATGCTGGGAGTTTAGTATTGAGTTATTTACATCGAGAAAAGACACTATTTTCTACCGCAATATTTTCTCAAATAGTTTAACAATCACAGACGTTAGACTAATTGGGCGATAATTACTTGCGAGGCTCTTACTCCTTTTCTTGAATATCGGTGTAACATTAGCTAATTTCCACATACTAGGAACATTTTTGTCCATTAGCGATTTATTGAAGATAATCTTTAATGGAAGCGAAAGTTGACTGTGACATTCGCGAAGTAATCTCGGCGAGATTTCGTCCACCTCCACGGATTTTGTTGGGTCAAGTTTCTGCAAATACCTTGATACTTCGTCTACGGTTATCTCTCCTATTTCCAATCTATCACTTTCGAGTCCCGCATACATGTTTAAGAGGAGGAGGAGGAGGAGGAGGAGGAGGAGGAGGAGGAGGAGGAGGAGGAGGAGGAGGAGAAAGAGGGGGGAGGAGGAGGAGGAGGAGGAGGAGGGGGAGGAGGAGGAGGAGGAGGAGGAGGAGGAGGTGGGGGAAGAGGAGGAGGAGGAGGAGGAGGAGGAGAAGGAGGAGGAGGAAGAGGAGGCACAAAAATAAGAGGGAGAAATAATGCGAATAACCCCTAAAAATATATAATAACTAGAGAAACAGTAAAGTGTTATGGAGATGGAGGAGAAAGAGGAGGAGGAAATGTAAGATAAAGAGAGACAGGTATAAGAATTAAGGTAAGGTGAGAGAGAGAGAGAGAGAGAGAGAGAGAGAGAGAGAGAGAGAGAGAGAGAGAGAGAGAGAGAGAGAGAGAGAGAGAGAGAAGAGAGAGAGAGAGACGGAGAGGGGAGAGAGAGAGCGAGAGAGAGAGAGAGAGAGAGAGAGAGAGAGAGAGAGAGAGAGCAAAAAAAAAGAGAAGAAAAACTATGGTGAAGATATGCGTAGCATATCTTCACCTTGAGAAAAACAAAAGCGGTGGTGGAACGAAAGGAGGAATCAAAATCAAACACGAAAAAAATAGGAGGAGAAAAAAGAAATGGCAGAGGAAGAGGAGGAGAAGAAGATAAAGAGGATAAAGAGGAAGAAGGTCGAGGCTGATTTCTAAAGAATCATCTCACGTAAGAAAACTCTTACTTATTAAGAAACATTTTTGAATCTCTCTTTTCAAGATCCCACACTTGACGACCCGACACTAGATATACTCCTCCCCTCCTCCTCCTCCTCCATTATACACGTCCTTGGTTAGGCCGCACTTAGAATATGCCGTTCAATTCTGGTCGCCCTGTTTCATAAAAGATCAAGCCAAATTGGAAACAGTGCAAAGAAGAGCAACCAAACAAATTCCAGCTCTGCGAAATTCATCTTATGAAGAGAGACTGCGGAAGCTTAATATGTTTTCCTTAAAGGATCGTAGAATCCGTGGGGACTTGATAGAAACCTTTAAGATCCTAAAAGGATTTGATGTCATTAATCAAGAGAACCTATTCGAGCTTTCTCCTCAAGTGACAACAAGAAATAATAGTTTAAAACTAAACGGTCAACGTTGCATCACAGATCTCCGTAAATATTATTTCAATATTAGAGTCGTTTAACGATGGAACAAGTTACCAGCAAATGTAGTCGAAGCAAGCACTATAACTACATTTAAAAACAGACTTGACGCGCACTGTAAAGTAAATAGGTATTGATAGTGCCCTGCGAATTCATATTTAGTCCCCCGGATCGATTAGTTGTAGTGGTAGTGGTAGTTGTAGTTAGTATATTTCATATCCTATCATTCGTCACTACGAAACCTCCATGTTCCTAAATTCTTTAGGGACATGGTATCATTTTCCAACTGTTTTCTTACATGTAGTTGATAGTTAGTAGTATGTAGTTCAGCAGATACCCTCGTCATGGACCAATAGGTCTCCTGGTGTCTGTTATCCCTATGTAATCCTATGTAATCATCTTCCTCCTCCTCCTCCTCCTCCTCCTCCTCCTTCTCCTCTTCCTCCTCCTACTCTTCCTCCTTTTCGTCCTCCTCCTCCTCCTCCACCTTATAACTTACCTCATTTTCTCCTTACTCTCCTTTTTTACCCCACTTCATATTCTCACCTTCTCCCCTTCCTCCTCCTTCCCTTCCTTATTTTTTCTACTCTCTCATTTCAGCCTCGTCTTTCACACATCATATTTCATTTTTTTTTCTTCACCCTTTTTTGTTAGTGTCATCCTAACCTCCTATATCGTTCTTTTCATTATATTTTGTTCTTTTTCCTCTCTTTTCCTTTATATTTCCTAAATTGTGTGTGTGTGTGTGTGTGTGTGTGTGTGTGTGTGTGTGTGTGTGTGTGTGTGTGTGTGTGTGTGTGTGTGTGTGTGTGTGTGTGTGTGTGTGTGGTGTGTGTGTGTGGTTGGTGTGTGTGTGTGTGTGTGTGTGTTGTGTGTGTGTGTGTGTGTGTGTGTGTGTGTGTGTGTGTGTGTGTGTGTGTGTGTGTGTGTGTGTGTGTGTGTGTGTGTGTGTGTGTGTGGTGTGTGTGGTGTTGTGTAGTGTGTGTGTTATCTTTCATGCAGGTATATAATGTGTTTGTACATTTACCTGCTGCTTACCTTTATTGTCCTTGATGCCATTCCATCCTCCTCCTCCTCCTCCCTCCTCCTCCTCCTCTCTCCTCCTCCTCCTCCTCCTCCTCCTCCTCCTCCTCCTCCTCCTCCTCCTCTTCCTTGGCGAAATGAAGGAAGATGTTCAGGAGACCAGATTGATTGGGCACTCAATTCTCCGAGGACAACTGGTGGAGTTTTGTGGTAGGGTCACAAGTGACAAAAGGAAGCGCTTCTGTTTCCCAGGAGCCAGACTCGATGACATCACAGCAGCCTGCGATGACGTCACCAAAAACACTAACGATAACACTCTCTATGTCATTCATGCAGGAACCAACGACGTGTACAGTAGCGGATCTGAAGAAATACTGGACAAGTACAGGAAGTTGATCCGGAAATTCAAGACTAAAACTAATCATATCAATTATTTCAGGAATTCTCCCAAGACTAGGAGCAGGCCAACGCTCTTAGGATAAAGCGTTCAGCGTAAATAACCGGCTAAGGTCTTTTTGTACACAGGAAAAAGTAGACTTCGCAAACTTCTGGGATAATTTCTACGAGAACCCCATCCTGGTTGAGGATTCCATCCTGTTCGGGGATGATGGACTCCATCTCAGCCCCATTTACCATGCACGATTAGGACGTCTACTAAATGATAGTTTCTTCTTACAGATAAAAAAACGACGAGCGGACGGCAGTAGCAACATCACCTTAACCCCTTTCTTACCCCACAGCAACGCTGGGTCACGTTCCGTTTCTGCAAATACTTATCAAAGTAACTTAATAAAGCGCTCTGTTACAGTGAGCCCTAGTCACCCTGCCGGTAAACCCTCATGCAAGGTTACCAAAACTATTAAGGAACTTAAATTACTCTACACAAATGCCAGAAGCATTATTTTAGAGCGTAACCAATTATTAGCATACGTTGTTGCCGAAACGCCAGATATCGTTAGTATCACTGAGAGTTGGTTCAACACAAAAGATAAACAATAATTATCTGAAATAGCCATTCCAGGCTACAAGACATTCCTAAATTGTCGTACACATAAAGCAGGTGGAGGTGTCATTCCTTACATTAAAGATAATTTGCAAGCAATCGAAATCGATAAAGTAGATAAAGAACATTATGACTCAGTCTACGGAAAGATTACGCTAAACGGTAAATTGCTAACTATTGGGACAACATATCGTCCTCCCAAATCAAATGCGGAAGTAGATTGCCTCCTGTATGACGAGATAAAGTCAGTTGTCAACAATAATAACTATACAATTATATGTGGAGATTTTAACCTACCTCGTATAAACTGGAATAATAATTCTGCTGATAGAGAAGGTATGCGATTGCTTGATATGGTAAACGAAGTATATTTAAATCAGGTGGTCTGTGAGCCTACAAGGGATAATAGTATCCTAGATTTAGTTTGCACTACCGACATTGATCTGATTGATTACTGCGATATAGGTGAACATTTGGCAAACAGTGATCACAGGTTAATCAGATGCGGCATAAATTGCAACGTAGACATCATCGAAAATCGGTTATTAGTTCCCAATTATAATAAAGCAGATTTCACGAAGATCAGCAATCTACTAAGCGAAGTTGATTGGATTGACCTACTAAATGGTAATAACGCCGAAAAGATGTATAATTTATTCATAAATAAACTCCAATCGGTGTTTAAAAAACATGTTCCCATGGTAAGAAAACGTTTGAATAACATAAACAGACCCTGTTGGATGACTAATGAGATTCAACATTTCATTGGTAGTAAGCGCCGAGCGTATAAAATTTACAAGCGATCAAATGCAGACTGCGATTCTAGAGATTACAATGATGTAAAGCGTCGTTGCAAAGGATTAATTAAGTCTAAAAAGCACGAGTATGAAGAAAAAATTGCAAAGGAATCCAAATCAAACCCGAAAAGGTTCTTTCAATACGTTCGAAGAAAGAAAAACGTCAAAACATTTATTGGGCCACTGAAAGATAAGAATAACATCCTGGTAAATGAAAATAAGAGTATGGCGTCCGTACTCAATGATTATTTTAATGGGGTATTTATTAAAGAAGACGAAGCCCCGTTACCAGAACCAGTAAACATGTATGCGGGACTCGAAAGTGACATATTGGTAAATATAATAGGATAGGAGAGATAACAGTAGACGAAATATCAAAGTATTTGCAGAAACTTGACCCAGCAAAATCCATGGGGTGGACGAAATCTCGCCGCGATTACTTCGCGAATGTCACAGTCAACTTTCGGTCCCATTAAAGATTATCTTCAATAAAGCGCTAATGGACAAAAGTGTTCCTAGTATGTGGAAATTAGCGAATGTTACACCGATATTCAAGAAAGGGAGTAAGAGCCTTGCAAGAAATTATCGCCCAATTAGTCTAACGTCTGTGATTGTCAAACTATTTGAGAAAATATTGCGGTAGAAAATAGTGTCTTTTCTCGATGAAAATAACTCAATATTAAACTCCCAGCATGGATTTCGAAATAAGAGATCCTGCTTAACAAACCTACTCGATTTTTTTAATGTCATTTATTCAAACTGGGACGCTAAAACTCCCTCGGATATAATATTCCATGATTTTCAGAAAGCCTTCGATACAGTTCCCCATAAGCGACTTTTGACCAAGCTAAAGGCACATGGCTTAGGAGAGCAATTATGTTCATGGATTGGCGATTGGCTTTCAAATCGTAAACAACGGGTAGTAATAAAGGGCGAGGCATCTGATTGGTTAGATGTTACCAGTGGGGTGCCTCAGGGCTCGGTCTTGGGTCCTATTCTTTTTCTGATATATATCAATGATCTGGACTGCGGACTTGTATCTAAAATATCGAATTTTGCAGATGACACCAACTTAGGCGGTAAAGCATATACTAGAGAAAACTGCGAACTCATACAACGTGATCTCGACAAACTATCAGATTGGAGTGATAAATGGCTATTAAAATTCAATTCCGATAGATGTAAAGTAATGCATATAGGCAACGATAACCTCAAATATAACTATCAAATGCAAAATAAATCGTTAACTGAAGTACAGCAGGAAAAGTATTTAGGTGTCATCATCAGTAATAATCTTAAAACCAGTCCACATTGCCTAGCGGCCAGTAAAAAGGCGAATATGATGTTGGGCTTCATTAAACGCAGCTTTGAACATAAAACTCCGGAAGTAATGACACGATTATACACGTCCTTGGTTAGGCCGCACTTAGAATATGTAGTTCAATTCTGGTCGCCTTGTTTCGTAAAAGATCAAGCCAAATTGGAATCAGTGCAAAGAAGAACAACCAAATAAATTCCATCTGTGCGAAATTCATCTTATGAAGAGAGACTGTGGAAACTTAATATGTTTTCCTTAAAGGATCGTAGAATCCATGGGGACTTGATAGAAACCTTTAAGATCATAAAAGGATTTGATGTCATTAATCAAGAAAACCTATTCGAGCTTTCTCCTCAAGTGACAACAAGAAATTACGGTTTAAAACTAAACGGTCAACGTTACATCACAGATCTCCGTAAAAATTATTTCAATGTTAGAGTTGTTGGAGCCAGCAGTCACCGCCTACCGGAGCTCCTGGCTGGATAACAAGCCAACCCCCATAGGCAGGGACCGGAGCCCTCATGGCCACTCTTGCCCCTCATCCCTGACGCGTAGCAGTGCTGGCTGGCCCCCCCCCCCCACACAGAGAGTGTATCCTGCTGAGTGCCCCGCATCCTCGTCATGATGGACAAGCCCCGTCCTCGTGCCGCACGCCAGCGCACGACCACTCTCCTCTCTTCCGGGAACGGCGAGTGTAGCCATGCCTCGCCTCCCGTCGTTTTGCCCGCAAGCCTAGCGCCTCCGCGCTGCCGCACTAGGCTCCACCGATCAACGCACTCTCCACCTCTGCGACTCAAAGCATTCTCTTTACGGCTCAAGCTTTGCCCGTGGTCCTCCCCTTGCTTGAGGCCCGATAGACAAACAAACAACTAGAAAACCTATTCGAGCTTTCTCCTCAAGTGACACAAGAATTACGGTTTTAAACTAACGTCAACTTTCCATCACAGATCTCCGTAAAAATTTTTCAATGTTAGGTTGTTGATCGTGGAGACCAAGTTACCATCAAATTAGTCGAGCAAGCATATAACTACATTTAAAAACAGACTTGACGCGCACTTAAAGTAAATGGGCTATTGATAGTGCCTTGCGAATTCATAGTATAAATCCCCCGGATCGATTAGTGTTAGTGGTGTTGTAGTTAGTATATTATTTTTCATATCCTGTCATTCTTACTACGACTTTCCATGTTCTTAGGGACATGGTATCATTTTCCAACTGTCCTCTTACATGGTAGTTGTAGTTAGTAGTATTGTAGTTCGCAAATACACTCGTTTGGACCATAGGTCTCCTGGTGTCTATTATTGCCTATTGTAGTCCTATGTATTCTCCTCCCTTGCTTTCTGTTTTGTCCTTGCATACAGTTTTTCCTCCATATCTTCCTATTGTTCGGTTTTTCCTTTCACCCTTCTTTCTCATTTCGGATATCCCTTTATTTTTCTTTCTGACTCCCTTTTTAATAACTTCTCTCTTTATCTCTCTTTACCTCTTTGTCCTCTATTTTCTATTTATACCCTCTTATAGCCTTCTTTTTCTCCCGGTAGATATGTTTCATGTTCTATTAGTTTTACTTTTTACCGTTTACGTCATTAATTTTATTCCTTAACGCTGTTCGCCTTCTTCCATGCCTTCCCTATCTTTCGTTGCTAATATTTATTTCAGTACTTTGATTAAATCATTATAGTGTGTGCTGTGTTGTATAGAATAATGTGTGTGTGTTGTTGTTTCTAATGTTGTGTTGTGTGTGTTGTGTGCTTTGTTGTGTGTGATTGGTGTCTGAGAGTGATGTAAGTTGTGACTGTGTAGTGTGTATCCAGCTAAATGTTCGTATCCTGGAGTGTGTTGTGGTGTATGGAGCTTTTTGTGTTGTGTGTGTATGTGTGTGTGTTTGTGTGTGTGTGTGTGTGTGTGTGTGTGTACCCTGATCTTCATCTGCAACTCTTTCATGCATTATTCTATACGTAGAATATGCTCCTATTATATGAAATTATCTAGGAACGTGATTGTTATATGGAAAAAGTAGGAGTAGTAGTAGGGAGTAGTAGTTTGAGTAGTTAGTAGTAAGTAGTAGTAGTAGTAGTAGTAGCAGTAGTAGCAGTAGTAGTAGTAGTAGTATAGTATATGTTTGTATGGTAGTAGTATTAATGGTAGTGGTAATATAGTAGTAGTAACAGCAGTAAGAGTATGTAAGTGGTAATAGTTGTGATAGTAGTAGTAGTATTTGTATATGTATGTAGTAGTAGTAGTATTAGTGATAGTTGTAGTAGTAGTAGTAGTAGTGATAATGATATATAAAATTGTACCCTCACACTTTTCACACTCACAGAAAACAAAACAAACACTCGGTCGGTTCACTTCCAACAAACATATATTCTAAAGTGTGTCATTCCCTCTTTGGTGTAAATATGCACACACACACACACACACACACACACAACACACACACACACACACACACACACACACACACACACACACACCTACACACACACACACACACACACACAACAAACACACTTTCCCCTCAAATCCGGCAAGCTGAGATTGCATAATGGACACCGCTTTCCTTCCTTCTATGCAAAGAAATCAGCATACATAACAAAGCCATTCTTAAATAACACACTGAACCATAGACCACTGTATACCGTATACAGTGGTCTATGACTGAACACATTGACTCAGGATGTAGCTGTGTATATTTTGTAGTTATATTTATCTTTACTTTGTAGTCGCCTTCAGTTTTGTGGGAGAGGAAAAATAGTTTTTTGGGGAGTTTAATGTGAAGGATAATTTGCCTTAATATGAGTTAATAGCGAGGCGGAGGTAATGAGTGATGGTCACTAATTGGCTCTGACGTGTTGATCCAATGCGATATAATCTGAATAATTGATCAAATCTATGGTGTGTGTGTGTGTGTAGGGCAGTGGTTCCCAACCTTTTTTGTTTCATTACCCGTTCCATGACTTCTTCAAGTTCGTGTTACCCACATCATCAAGTGGTCGATGGATAACACAATGCGTCCATATTACTTATGGACACTTCTTCTGGTACTTCTTTTTCTGTGTTTACAAGTCTTGCCCCCAACAATACCCGGATGTTGTGACGTCATGTGAATACTATCTATTAAGAGTATTACTCTAAAACTGTTAATACCTGCACATTTTTGAAAAAAAACTTTTAAGAGTTTTAAACAGAGACTGCTGTAAAGAAACGGGGTACACTTTTTGAAAGTGATCACACGATGAGAGTCAGTCGGGCCCCCACCACCGCTCCCCCTCGGGCTTCTCAGCAAATTTTCCCAAACCCACTATTTTGAGTTTCCAACTAACTTTTTCAATTTCTAAATTTAAAGAATCAAGTAAAATTATATAGAGCCTAATAAATAAATATTGGGGGCATACGTGGGGACGCGTCGCCTCGCCCACCCTACGACGCACTCCCGGGGGTCCCCAAAGCGCGAGTCCCCGAGCGGCCCTTTCCATAAAAGCCTTTCCGACAAGAAACAACTTCCCCCACCACGAGCCTTGGGGGGCGCCCCCTTGGGCCCTCCCCAACCCGGGTTTTGTCTCTTACAGATACAACCCGAGGGGAAAGGATCGTTTGGGGTATCGTGCCACACCCCCTATACCGAAGATGGTGCTGAGGGATTTTGGCAGGTGTAGGCCTCGATTCAGTCTCACGGTAAATCGCTGATTTGACACTAATCACCCCAGCGAACCCCAGATTCTGCAAAGATACTTATTACCAAAGGCATCGTTTGTTTTTAAGTCGCTTTTTAGTGTCATTCCACAACCATAGAGAAAACGGGATCAAAAGGGTTTGGACCCGGATCTTTGTCCCCGCACATCCCGACAACGCCAAATATTCCCTGCTGAGCGAGTCCAAACCTGGGCTATCCCAAATCCCCCGAAATATTTCTTGACGTGCCCCGCCGTCATTATGGACTGCGTACCAAGGTATAAAAAATTTCCCAAGATTAAATGCCTCGCCGACGAAAGAACAGATTGTACTTTCATATAGAAGCCTCCAAAGCCTGGACCTTTGGCTTAAGCCAGAAACCCAAATCCAAAAAAGGGTTTGCCCCTTGTAGCGCTTCTTGAGCCATCACCAGGATTCCAGCGAATTTAGCAAAGATTACTGCCATCGGCAAAACCCGATCAGTGATCTGGTGCCCCCCAGGGGGTCCACAACCACTTTGATCTCAACTTGCCCAATACCGCCCCTACAAGTGTTTAAAAGTGATGGGGCAAGGACGCACCCTTTCCTCATCCTTTTTAAAAAAAGAAGCGGGTACACTGCCCCACACTTCCACACTCTCAGTCCCCGAGTACAACCAATGTGCTTTCAGGAAACCCCTGAAGTGCAGAAATCCCGCGTGATCAGATGCACTGAGTCAAACGCCTTCTTGAGTCACATAGGTGAAACTCCCCCGTCGAAAATCACGTCGGCGTTCCACCAGGACCGAACGCTAGGGCTCCCACGTTGTTTACTTACCAGACGGAACCCAGACTGCTGCGGTTCTGATGCTTCACCAGAGACTGCGGCAGTGCAGTAATGTTTGGGGAAGCACCTTTCCCGGACGGATCCGGTAATACCCCGGTAATTGTTGCAGTCCTGACGGTCCCCTTTCCCTTCCAGAAAGGGGGGGCCAGCCCCTTTACCCAAACAGGAGGGAAAGGTACCCGATTGCCCAGGTACCCAATTGGCTTTGTCAAGGGAGGACTGCTCCCTGCCCACCCGTGGTGTGAATGCTCAAATTTGGGGGTTCCCCCAACCAAGTAGCCTAAAAAATGTTAATTCAATATCCAAATAAATCTAAAGTCTTAACTTTTTCTATTTTACAGTTTGGTTTTTTCCCAAATTATGAAGGGTTTATTCAGCCTTCCATTACCCCCACAAAATATCCAAATTTCCCCCTAGTGGGGAATTACCCATAGGTTGGGAACCCTTGGTGTAGGGGGTGAAAAATATCTCTCTCTCTCTCCCCCTCTTTTTTTTTTTTCCTCTCTTTTCTCTCTTTTTCTCTTTTCTCTCTCTCTTTTCTCTCCTCTCTCCTCTCTCTCTCTCTCTCCTCTCTCTCTCTCTCTCCGGGCAAAAGCTCGATAACAATGAAAAACTTAATTCCTCAACTCAACACTTTCCGCGCTTCCAATATTTGGGGGGTTTCCCACAAAACATCTTGCAAAAATCTGTGACTTCCTTACCAATTCGCGGTATATCCCGACAGTCCTGTTTAAAAAACACACATCTGTGCTGTTGCTTATGCTTTGCAACACGGTATTCCCCTCATGAGATCCCTGCCTCTTCAAAAAACAAGTAAGAATTATCATTAATGGATATGTAATGCTACAGAGATAATGAAATCACCATATTTTACTATCTCTGAAAGGGTTTAAGAGGTTTGTATAGTGTCAAAAAGAAAAATAAAAAACTATATTTAAATTATATTTGCAAGGTTGGAAGGTTTGTATAAAACGAATGCCCTGCACGTCGGCGCATAGCTGTTCGATTGACCCAAGTTCGAAGCTCCTTAAGACTCAAATTTCCGTTCCCTTCCGTCCCGCCATCGACAAACAGCAGCAGCAGCAACAACAGCAGCTGGGGGATCACGTTCGTTCCTCCAAACCCTTGCCGATTCAGCTTTCCCGCCGTGAGCAAAAACCGCTGTTTCCCACTCTCAGGTAAAACCACAAATAAAAGTCTCGGTAATTTTCATTTCCTGTCCTTAGTGTCATTAAGTGTCTCAGTCACTTACTTTCCTTCCCTAATCCAAGCCCGTCAGGGTGGCAAGGTTGGGAGAGACGTGAGCTCGCAATGTGCAGCGTCCCTGGGGCATTCGGTCAGCGGTCGAGTCTGCCTAGTTCGGTGCTGACGTGGCGGCGCTTTGTATAGTCAATAACCTTGTAGTTTGGGACTTTTCAAAGTGTCTAGAAAGGATGAAAATCTTATCTTATCTTTCCTAATCCAAACTTTCCTTATCTCTGCTGGTCGGACATCGAGACGTGAGTGTTTTTGTGTAGTTGTGGTAGTTGTGACGTGTTTTGTTTGGGCGGGGGTGTCACCAAGAGCAGGGTAAAGAGAGGGAAGAAACTGGTAGTGTTTGTTACTAGAGACAGGTTAAAAAAATGAAAATGCGAATACAGAAATGAAGGCAAACAAGAAAAGACCCAAAATCACTGAAAGGAAAGGAAAAAAAAAGACGAACAAGAAAAAACCCGAAAACAAGTCTCCCTTCTGTTTGCTGTACGGTCCCCCCCCTTCCCTTCCCTTCCCCCTACGTCCATCACCTTCCTTGCCCTACCACACCCGCCATCATGGTTTGGGGAGGCGGTAGCGGAGTGGTTTAGAGTCTCCGACTGGCGTTCTCGGTGACCCGAGTTCGATCCCGAAGAAAACGACCCGGGG
>JACEEZ010000828.1:57500-60000 GCA_016584305.1 Chionoecetes opilio | reverse complement strand
AAATTGTTAAGTATAGCTACCTACAAATATCAATCAATCAATCATTGGGGGCATACGCCGGGGGGTGCGTCGCCTCGCTCACCCTACGACGCCGCTCCCGGGGGTCACCACGCGCGAGACCCCATGCAGGCTCCCTTCCCATACCAAGCAGCTCTCGACAGGAAGCATCAACTTGCCCCAGCCACGAGCCTTGTGATCTCATAAAAAAATCCAGTACTTATCAAAGCATCAAAAACCTACTCGATGATGATGATATGGGGTGCTACGACCGTAACAATGGTACGCCATCACAAGTTCACAACCACCGTTAACGCAAATACTACTACATCAACGACCGAAACAGTATGACACAGTAAGCTCGAGACCGGCTTGGGAACTTAAGTCTCGATCGAACCAACAAGTGATACTCTGTTCGTGGTCGCGAGGGTGAAGGGAAACCCTCTGTCATACCCTTGACGGATAAGAACATGGTCTCATTGATACAAAATACAGCAGCAAGGTAAAGTGCCATCTATTTTCCAGATGCCGGCCAACTACTCCATTATCCGAGGAAACATCCACCATGGAACAACCATATACCAGTGCTCCCTGGGCTCAATCAATCAATCATTGGGGGCATACGCCGGGGGGCGCGTCGCCACGCCTACCCTACGACGCCACTCCCGGGGGTCACCACGCGCGAGTCCCCATGTAGGCTTTTTTCCCTGGCCATACCAAGCAACTCTTGACAGGAAACATCAACTTGCCCCAGCCACGAGCCTTGTGGGCGCCTCCTTGGCCTCCTCCACGCTGGATTGTCTCTTACTGATACAACCCGATGGGAAGGATCGGTTTCAGGGTAGCGTGCCACATGCCCATATAGCCGAAGTTGGCGCTGACGGACTATGCAGGTAATAGGCCTCGATTCAGTCTCATGATGCAATCGCTGATTTGACGCGTAATCATCCCAGCGGTACTCCATGATTCTGTGAAGACACTTATCACCAAAGGCATCGATTCCCCTCTTGAAGTCGCTATTTAGTGTCCATGTCTCACAACCATAGAGTAAGACAGGGATCACAAGCGATTTGAAGATCCGGATCTTTGTCCTCCTGCACAGGTACCGACAACGCCAAATACTCCTGCTGAACGAGTCCATAACACCGTGGGCTATGCCAATCCGCCGTAAAACTTCTTGACTTGACTCGCCGTCATTATGAACTGCGCTACCAAGGAATGTAAAACTTTCCAAGATCTCAATATCCTCGCCACACGCATGAACAGACTGTACTGTTTCATCTAGTAAGCCTCTACAATAACAACCAAGGGTCTAAGACCTTCCTGAAAAAGCTCATGTCAACACCGTACTTGCCGGCCAACCAGATCAGAGTCATCGCCCTTGCCTTGTTTGATCAGCCCATGAACGTAAACAACCACACCAGGACAAATATCCGCAAATTCCGGCAATACTTCTTTCGCTACTGGCTCAATACTGTCACTCCAGAGAAATTTTTAGTTTAAGATTTTCCATATGAAACCAATAGCTTTTGCGAGCCATTCCATTCCAGGCCGAAGGGAAAAGTACGGGTGCACCACCCGTCCATGTGGTCTTTCGTTGGGCACATCAATCACATGATAGAAGACACGGAGAATAACCTGGAGAGGCTGGACCGGGCTTGAACATCAGCAGGTCGAGGAAGAAGGCCTATGAAACAAACCTGGAGAGGAGAAACGCATGCAAGGAGCAATATGATGAAGTTGCTGTTGACCAAGAAAATCAAGTTTCTCAGCAACAAAATCATCGTCTCTGCGCTGTGTGTCTGGCACCCCGAGAGAGAACGATCTGTTTCAGGTCTTGCAATCATGCTCAGGTATGTCCAGGCTGCAGCAACGTCATGGAAACCATGGGAAATGCCATGCCATGCGATGTCCCATCTGCAGAGTCCCGGTGCAGATGAAATATTCATCTATGTATTATATTCGAAATATTCATTCAGTAAGATATGAAATGCTGCTTCATTTCTAGTCTTGAAAGCTGCCGATTAGTCACTGTACCCGCTTCAATTTCCTGTCTTCGGAAGGAAGTATGATATTTCTATTTCAATTTTATGATTTCTAAGTTATTGTTCAAGTAAGGCACTTGAAATAAAGACAGACATTGATATGTATCTTGTGTTGTTCTTGTGCCGCATCGTGCTTCATCCGTTGTACCAGTACAATATGTGTTTTGATGCTTTGCTAAGATCTGAAGATGTTTTTGACACTGCAAAGATCTGAAGTTTTTGATGCATTGATAGGATTTCATCCATTTTTTATGCTTTGAAGACATCTGGTGTTTTTGATCATTTGATAACATATAGTCAGTTTCAGCTTCTTGACACATTGATGAGTTCCAGCTTTTTGGATGCTTTGAAAAGATTGGCTTTTTGACGTATTGATAGGGCTGACACCCTTGGATCAGTTTTGACTCTTTGTATGCGTCCCGAACTCACTGGTCATTGGTCAATGGTCAATCTCCAGT